>SJYA01003257.1:104603-307852 GCA_006410615.1 Neotragus moschatus | reverse complement strand
AAGATTTGCAGACTTCAAATATGAGAGAGATCATATGGTAGTTGGTATTAGTCTTTGTCTGGCTTAACTTCACTTAGTGTATTGTCCTCAAGGTCCATCCGTGTTGTTTTCAATGGCAAGATTTTATTATTTTGTGTTCAAATAAAATTGCACTGTATTATTGTTGTTCAGTTGCTAAGTCAT
Organism: Neotragus moschatus; assembly: GCA_006410615.1. Taxonomy (NCBI): domain Eukaryota; kingdom Metazoa; phylum Chordata; class Mammalia; order Artiodactyla; family Bovidae; genus Neotragus; species Neotragus moschatus. The sequence continues at coordinate 307,669 of SJYA01003257.1, read as the reverse complement.
CTCTGACTCTTTGCAACTCTATGGACTGCAGCTAGCCAGGCTTCCCTATCCTTCACTATTTCCCAGTATTGCTCAAATTCATGTCCATTGAATTAATAATGCTATCTTACCATCTCATCCTCTTCCACCCTTTTTCCTTTTGCCTTCAATCTTTTCCAGCATCAGGATCTTTTCCAAGGAGTCAGCTCTTCACATCAGGTGGCCAGAATTTTGGGGCTTTAGCATCAGTCCTTCCAATGAATATTCAGGGTTGATATTCTTTAGGATTGACTGGTTTGGTCTTGCAATCCAAGGAACTCTCAGGAGTCTTTTCCAGCATCATTATTTGAAAGCATTAATTCTTCAGCACTCAGTCAAAGTTAAGTAGTTACCACATCTTGGTTATTATAAATAAATAATACTGTGCATGCATTGGAGAAGGAAATGGCAACCCACTCCCGTATTCTTGCCTGGAGAATCCCAGGGATGGGGGAGCCTGGGAGGCTGCCGTCTATGGGGTCACACAGAGTCAGACACCAGTGAAGCGACTTAGCAGCAGCAGTGATGACTTTAGGGGTGTGTATATCTATATATCTCTACAAGTTAGTGTTTTTAAACTTTTTTTCGGAATAAGAGCCTAATACTTGTGAGCTGATATCTTATTATGGTTTTGATTTGCATTTCCCTTATAGTTATGATTAACAGCTTCTCTTTTGCCTGTTGATCATCTGTATGCCTTCTTTAGAAAAATGTCTGTTTAGACTCTTTGAACATTTTTTATTGTTGGGTTTTCTTGCTGTTGAGTTGTTTGAGTTCTTTATATAAAAGTTCATTCAAGTTTTTCTGTAACAGCTTTCAGGAAAAACCCAAACAAACTTTCTGGCCAACTCAGTGATTTTGGATACTGACCAATTATAGGATATATGATAAAGGATGTACACTCACAAGTACTCAATTAGTGTTAGCTTCTCATGGTAGGCAAGAGATTATCAACTGAGCTGATATTTCCATTATATTAAAAAATTAAAATCATTGATGCTTTTGGAAATTTGCCGATAATGCCACTAAATGTCACATCATGGCTGATGGTTTAATTCAGAACAGCAGGCTCCTGGAGGGTGGGGGCTGGGGCATATCTTCATTATTAGAGTTCCCCTAATGCTCATCACAATATATTGTGCACATGCGTGCTCAGTTGGGTCCAACTCTTCCTGACCCCATGGAATGTAGCCTACTAGGCTTCTTTGTCCATGGGATTTGCCAGGCAAGAATACTGGAGTAGGTTACCATTTCCCCTGCCAGAGGATCTTTACAAACCAGGAAACAAATCTGCGTCTACTGTGTCTCCTACCATGTAGGTGGACTCTTTACCACTTGAGCCATCAGGGAAGCCATGCTCATCACGATATACTGTGACTAACAGCAAATGTTAGATGGATTAACAAACGAATGAGTAAATTAATAAATGAGGAATTTGCAAAGAGAATGATCCCACATTAGCCAAATTATAACGTGTCCATGAGCAATCATATCTGCCTCTAAGGCTGTTCATAGCCATAAAATAATTCTATCATGGAGAATAAACATATTCATTTTCATGACAGCAGTGGCTATGAATTTTCATATTAGACATATGTGCTTTTCATGTTTCATCATTAGTCGTGAGTACATTGTGAATTTTAGTATCCATGATAGGAATAGCTTTACCTTAGTACTTTCTTCTACTTATGTTAATTATCCCATTTGAGGCTACAGTAGTGTCAACGGAAAAGTAAGCAGGAAGTTCTGGCCATTTAGTTTCCTAGTTTGTAAAATATTCTAATTTTAAAATAAAATATAAAAGCCATGAATGCCTATGACTATCCTTTTCATGGATGATGATACAACAGCTGTATTTAAGTTATCTGAGACATACCAAAAAAAGTTTTTTTTTTTTTTACAAAAGTTTTATTTTTTTAATAAAAAATCTTATTGTCTAGACCTTGATTAAAATACAGGATATGGCTAGTGAATTCATTGAATCCCTGTGAGCCTTTAATTTTGCCACTCCTCATTCTCTAAGGCTAAATTTACTACCAGGCTGTAATCTATTCCAGAATCATTCCCAATGCAGTTAAAACGTGTATTGGAGAACCCTCCATATCACCTGTGGCACCTTGGTATTGAAGGATGTAGATAACAGGGATGTTCACTGGTTGATTTTAAAAAGACACAGGAGCAGAATTTCCTACTCTCTTTCTACAAAACTGACCATTTCTAAAACTGGAATTCATCTTTCATAGATTAGGGATTCAGTTTCCCATCAATACTGGAATCGGGGTCCTTCCATCAATGCCAACCTGCTTTACTGAGCACTTAAGAAATCCTGAGTGATGTTTCCCAGGTCTCTCAATGGGCAAAAAGCAACATCCTCCTACTCCCTACATCTCCTTGAATCTGTAACTGAATAAGATAGTGCAATGATAATGGTGCTTTCACTACCTGCTGCCAGTAATGCTGTTTCACCTGACTGATAGAAATCCGTTCCTGCCAACCTCCAGAGAAGGCAATGGAAACCCACTGCAGTACTCTTGCCTGGAAAATCTCATGGACAGAGGAGCCTGGTAGGCTGCAGTCCATGGGTGGCTAAGAGTCCAACACGACTTAGTGACTCCACTTTCACTTTTCACTTTCATGCACTGGAGAAGGAAATGGTAACCCACTCCAGTGTTCTTGCTTGGAGAACCCCAGGGACGGGGGAGCCCGGTGGGCTGCCGTCAATGGGGTATCACAGAGTCAGACATGACTGAAGTGACTTGGCAGCTGTAGCTGCCAACCTCCCCACACAGTTGCCCATCTATGCCTGAAATTGTCACACTCATTTGACATTATAAATACTGGACCCTTCTCTAGATCAACTCTTCACAATTAGGAAGGTGTTGCTCTTTCCCTGAATTGTTGGTCCTCACTTCCTCCTCATCATTCCTGCTGATGCTGCTGAACCCCAGCAATGGCCCAGTAGAATCTCAAACTGCATTGCTTGGCATGGAGATGAGCAGAAACATGGCCTTAGTCTCATTAAGCTTTTACTTTGTGGCTCAGTTGGTAAAGATTCTGCCTTCAATACAGGAGACCCAGGTTCGATTCCCGGGTTGGGAAGATCCCCCGGAGAAGGAAATGGCAACCCACCGCAATATTCTTGCTTGGAGAATCCCTTGGACAGAGGAGCTTGGTGGGCTACAGCCCATGGGGTTGCAAAGACTTGGACACGACTGAGCAATGGACACCTCACTATCCATGATGTTAAAAACATACCTCCTCTAGCTTCTCCATATGCTTAATATTTCATTGGCACAAAATAGATAAAATATTTTAATTTTCAACATTAAAATATGTGAAAAAAATTCACCAGGACTGCCTGATTTCCTACTTTTATTTTTTTTTTTTTGGCACTTTTTGCCATTTGCTTGTGCCTTGAGATACTCATATTTTGAACATATGTATGGTAGCCAAAATGTTGTCATACTTATATGTTCAAAGACATAAGGTCATCCAACAATAACCTTTTGTACTAATATGTTAATTTTATTATGAAATTAATGTATATTTTTCATGAAAATTTTAACAGTGTTACTAGTAAATATACTAATAGTAGTTGGCATTTTTATTGAGTTGTGCTATACCCATATGAACTTACTGGATACTCACAAGTCTCTAAAAGAAAGACTTATTATCCTCATTAATTTTTTTTCTTTTAAAATGACTTTAGACTTAGAAAAACATTAATATAGTACAGAGAGTTCCTATATTTCCTTTATATCCTTTAATGTTAACATCTTATATAGCCATGACATAGTTATCAAAACTAAGAAACTGGCAACAGTATGATACCATTACCAAACTACTACAGACCTAACCTGGGTTTCACCAGGTTTTCTAGTTGTTGTTGTTGTTATCCTCTGTTTCAGGATCCAATTCAGGGAACCTCATTGCATTCTCTCATCATGTCTCAGTCTCCTCTTGTCTGACAGTGTTTCATTTCTTATATTTCCATGATCTTGACACTTTTGAGGACTAGTGATCAGATATTTTACAGACTGTCTCTCAGTGTGGATCTGTCTGGTGTGTTTTTATGCTTAGATTGGGTCATGGATTTTTGTGAATGATACCACAAAAGCGCAGACAGGACAGATTTCAGGAATATTCTGTAGTGTAGATTATATTCAAATTATATTTTCAAAAATAAGTGGGGATGTATAAGGAAAACGATTTGGGGGGAAGTAGAAGAAATAACCATGGTGGAGAGACAGAGCCAGGAGAGGAACTATCATGACTAATGGAAGACATGAAAACATTTTCTGTGAACCCACGTGTGTGTGTGTGTTTCTCACATACACTTGTGAGAAGGAATAGAAAGACAAGAAATGTAGAGAAACATATGCTCAGAGAGGAGAAGAGGGACAGAGGGAGAGAGAAACTGAGCAACCAAAGAAAGTGGTTAAAGAGCGGGTTTTATAGCACGTCTGTTTCCAGACCCGAGAATTTTCACTTAACCTGAACATACGAGGGAACCAACAGGAAGATCAGCATTATCTGTTTCAGCTGTGCTTTTATTACAGTTGCCCTGTCAGCATTTTGGAGGATGCGACATAGGGGAATGTAGGGAATCTGCGAGGAAAAGAGGTGGGGAACAAAGAGGTAACTATAGGTAATGTGGATGACTTTGAAAGCAGAGCTGAACATCTGAGTTGGAAGGCAGCATTAGGCAGACATTGAGACATCTGTGCCTGGCACTCTAATGGATGCTTCACTGCTTTCACCTTTCCCCAGCTCTAACTGCTTTCTTGGGATCCTTAAAGTTAGTGTCCTCCTTCCCCAGTCCCATGCCTCTTCCTGTCCTTTCCCTGGCCTCTTCACCTGGGGAGGCAGGCACTGCTCATCCTTCAGGTCTCGTTTATAGTACCACTTCTTCAGGAAAACTTATCTGACCCTCCAGATGGGGCAGCTCACCCTGCTGTGTGCTGCTCTCTCAAAGTAATCTAAAATCTTAACTCATAAGCATTATCCAAATTGTATTTAATTAAAGTTTCCCGGAAGTACTTATTTTATATGCAATTTATTCATCGGACTGGGTGTTCCATAAGTTTGGTCTGCATATTCTGGCCACATCATGGTCAAAAGTAGTTTTTGAGTAAATGAGTGACATACATTTTACAACTTAGAAAGGAAGAGAGTGTGTTTAATGGTTGTGGCAAAGATGCTTATTTGTGAAGGGATGTAAATACTTTATAACTCAGTTGTCCTTAATCATTTGGGATTTTGCAGAATTCTTAGTTTTATACAAGCAGTGGACTGTCTACAGAAAATAATACCTATAATTTAATACCAGTGGATATTAGTTTAAAAAACTTTGTTTTTTTAATTTTTAAAAATGTATTTTATTGAAGGATAGCTGATTGACAATATTGTGTTCATTTCTACTGTACAGCAAAGTGACTCAGTTATACATATATGTACATTGTTTTTCATATTTTTTATTATGGTTTATCACAAGATATTGAATACAATTCCCTATGCTATACAGTAGGGCCTTATCTATTTTATATATATATATATATATTTTTTTAATTTTACAATATCATATTGGTTTTGCCACACATCAACATGAATCCGCCACGGGTGTACACGTTTTCCCAGTCCTGAACCCCCCTCCCATGTCCCTCCCCATACCATCCCTCTGGGTCATCCCAGTGCACCAGCCCTGAGCATCCTGTATCTTTCATCAAACCTAGACTGGCGATTCGTTTCTTATATGATATTATACATGTTTCAGTGCCATTCTCCTAAATCATCCCACCCTCTCCCACAGAGTCCAAAAGACTGTTCTTTACATCTGTGTCTCTTTTGCTGTCTCACATAGTTCTTTTTAGAAAGTTATGAAAATGAGGTTAGATTGAGAAGTTGACGGTTATCTGGACATTCTGTGTTTCTAAAGAAATACTGCTAAACAGTAAACTAGCTTCTTTGTATTTCAAAAAAATGAGATGAAGGGAAATGCATTTAAAATTTTAACAGGAAAGTCTCAGATAAATTAAAGTTTAGTCATTGCAAACCATTTAATCTCTGGAGTTTAACTGTTGTATTGTAAATATGATTTTTCTAATGTTTTTCATTAGTATAGAGATGCTGTATTTGGAAAACATTTTTATAAGAAATGTAGGTTTTAAAAATTTAAGCTCATTGAGTTAAAATATCAACTTTTCCTAATTAATTTTTAGTGGCCATTTATTAGGATTCAGTATGATTAAAAATTGAATATTTGAATGAAGTCTATCATTTACTGGCTTATTGAATTTGGGAAAGTCTTTTAACCTTGGAGTATAGTTTCTTTATTCTTAAAAGGTAACATAGTTTGTTACAGAGATATAACACACATGGTTTTTTCTAAAACATGGCAAGGACTCTATAAATATAGACTGTTATTGTCATGCACCTCCTCAAAAAATAGAAGAAAAAGCAAATAGGACTATTTTCTTACTTATATAGTTATTTCAACTTTTTAAATCAAAAAGTGTTTACTCACACCTAAATTAACCCCATTGTTCCAAATTTTAATCAGAACATATCCATGAAACTTCCAACCCATTTTCAAATCATACTCCTTACATATGGGCCACACACATCCATGTATGTGAGGTCAGTCAGGTTCCTGATTTATTCTAGGATCTGAAAAATACTGGCAGTACCTCGGGGCATAAGCACTGTATTTACTGATTATTATTCAGAAAATATTGTTAAATGATTCTTCTGATATAAAAATATGTCATTTTGAAATATTAATAAACATGTATTACTTGTAGAATAATTAGTGATTCATTTAGTAGAGCAGTATGCATATTCAAAACTTCAGAAACACTAATATTTTATTTTTCATGATTAATTTAGAATAATTATCTTGAATATATGCAATTATTTATGTTCCATTTACTTCATAATTTATTGCCAACTTTTTTTTTTTAGAAATTAAGTTTAGAAATACCCATGAAGACTTTTCCTTCTCAATTTCCATAGGTGTTATTTTTATAGTATATAAAATTGTGTGTGTGTGTATGTGTGTGTGTGTGTGTGTACACATATTGAAACTCAATTGTGTGGCAAAGACTGGAGTTACAAACACAAACCCTGTGAGTAACTATGTCTACAGTTATCAAGGTGTTAAATATTATTGTTTATATACTAACTAAGTTCTCTATTACTTAGTGGACAAAGTCTAAACTCCTCAGTCTGGAGGTCAAATCTACCAACTACCTGACATAGCTGATTTCTCCAATATTTTTATCATTAAAGCATGTTCATATAATAGTTTTCACTCTCACAAACCTCATTTGGTTTTAGAACTCTCTTCTTTTTACCTTTTCTGAGATACAAATCCTCTTTTCCTTATGTGGAATCTGATTCTATAAGAAGAGTCCTTAAGTAAAGTCTCTAGCTTCAATTTCTCCATCATATTTCTTAAAATTCTTTTGACTAAAATAAATCTTGCTCTTATAATATAATTGTTAGCATTTTTTAATTTTATGAATCTACTTCACAAAAAAAGAAAATGGCAAAAGATTTTAAAATAGCAAAAAAAATCTCATAATTCCACCAAATAGGAAACAAGAACTCATACTTTCTCTCAGAAACTTTAGTACATATTCATTTTAATACATTTTCACAGAATAGGATGAATCCATGTGTAATGTTTTTTGAACCATTTTACATTAACAAATTATGAACAATTTCATATTTCAACAATTTCAATCTACTGACACTTGTCAATAGGTTTATTTCATAACTGATATAACATTTAATTATTTTATGTGTTTATGTAAGTTGTGTACATAATAGTAAAACAAATACACATAGGTCCACCAACCAACATAAAAACATGTTTGGAGCATTATCAATATGGCTGATATTAGCTGTGCATTCATGTACAATTCCTACCCTAGACTTTTACTGTTTATAATTTCTAAGCCGTGTGTGTGCGTGTGTGTGTGTGTACTGTACCATATTACCTTATGTTCAGGAGAGAGAGGAAGATAAAGCAAGGAGAAAGCATTGTCCTTTCACCTTGTTTGTTTAACACTCTGGGCCATATCCTCCAAAAATATTTTTAGTTATCATTACAGACATTTTTTCTGGTCACTCACTTTGTCTCATTTTAGTCCGTGAATTAAAGGTCAAGAAGGAATGATTTGGGGAAGATTGTGATTGGATGATAAGCATGCCATGCCTGCTGATGATTTGCTCTATCAATAACCTGTAAATATATAAAACCATAAGAGATATTTACTAGAACAAAATTAATGAAGATGTAGAAAAATAAAATGCTGTGTTTGGCAGGTTTACTTTAATTAACACATATGGGTATTTGTATCCTTCAAGTAGAGCATAACTTTTACATCCATTATTTTCTTTAATGTTATTAAAGCAATTATTAATACTTGTTCAAAAAGCAAGCTTTAATGAAGTTAAAGCATAGTTTAGAAAACTAGACCCTAACTAAGGTCAAGAATACTCTATAGATATCCTCTTTCTTTTTACCAGTGTCTCATAATACAGAAAATTAAGTGACTAGAGGGTGAAGTGGGAGCTTATATAGTATTTAAGTAAGTGGCTGACACATCCTGTCAACCACTATCACACCTAGTAGAGAAGTATTAAGCTGGAGTTGAATGAACATAAAATTGGCATCTGATAGGCTGGGTTAAATCACTAGCTGTACCTGTTTTACTTTGGTGATTCAGAGGACGTTAGTCTTAGTTTCTTTACTCAAAGGATGGAGCCTCAAAAGGTTCAGATGTGACCTCATCTGAAGAGTTCCATGATGTTTCTGTTCATCGAACAACTTCCTTTAGGTTGCTTTGATGTGAGATGTTACAGAGCTGAAAAAGGCACTGTCCTTGCCTTTAAAATGTTCCTGATCTTATTTATCGGTCAGGACTCCTGGGAACTAAATTCAGTCAACAAAAAAGATGATTTCAATCACTTCATTCATTTTATGGTCCTCTTTATAAGGGAGATATGTCCTCCTCCACCCAATCCACTCACTTCTCCTCAAACCCTGCTCTGGCAAACACCAATCTGTTTTCTGTAACTGTGAGCTTATATTCTTTTTTTTTTTTTTTCCCCAAATTATCTATGTGTATATATATATTTATTTATTGAAGTGTAGTTGACTTACAGTGTTTAAAGTACATGGCAAGTACAAGTTATACATATAAACATATATTACTTTTGAAATTATTTTCCATTATAGATTATAATATATTGACTATAGTTCCCTGTGCTATACAGCAAACCTTTGTGCTTGTTTATGAGCTTATATTTTTTTCTTTTTTTTAAGTGAGATCATGCAGAATTTGTCTTTCTCTGTCTCCTTATTCCACTCAACATAATACCCTCAAGTTCCATTAACATTACCCCAAATGGCAACTTTTCATTATTTTAATGGCTGAATAATATTCCATAGTCTATATACATATATACCATATATTCTTTATTAGTGTGTCCAAATGATGTACTCTTAGGTTGATGGGGATACATTTAAGTGGGATTGCTGTATTATATTTCAGTTCTATTTTTAAATTTGTTAGAAATAACCATATTGTTTTCCATAGTGGCTATACCACTTTACATTCCCACCAAGAGTGCACAAGGTTCTCTTTTCCTATGTCTTCACCAACACTTGTTATTTCCTTTTTAATAATATTCATCTAACAGATGTGAGGTGCTATTTCATTGTAGTTTTGATTTGCATTTTCCTGATAATTAGTGATTTTGAGCATCTTTTCATGAACCTGTTGGCCACCTGTTTGACTTCTTTGGGAAAAAGCCTGTTCAAATCTTCAGCCCATCTTTTAATTAGATTGTTTTGTTTTGCTTAGTGTATTGTTGAATATGATTTGCTAAGATTTGTTGAGAATTTTTGAACCCATATTCATTAAGAGTTATTTTTCTTATTTAGTCACTAAGTCATGTCTGACTCTTTTGTAACCCCATGGACTGTAGCCTGCCAGGCTCCTCCATCCATGGGATTTCTCAGACAAGAATGCTGGAACTGGTTGCCATTTCCTTCTCCAGGGATCTTCCCAACCCAGAAGTTGACCCCATGACTCTTATATTGGCAGGCAGATTCTTTACCAATGAGCCAACAGGGAATCCCTCATCAAGAATATTGGCCTATAATTTTATTTTCTCATGGTATCCTTATCTGGTTTTAGTATTAGGGTAATGCTAGACTCATAAAATGAGTTTAGAAATGTTCTCACCTCTTCTATTTCTTGGAAGAAATTGAAAGGAATTTCTTAAAAAGAATTGCTATAAATTAACTATTTTAATTGTTGGATAGAATTCACCAGTGAATCCATCTATTTCTGGATGATAGCATATGGAGAAAATGAAATATTTATCACCACTAAAGAGATATGAGCTACCAACCCATAGGAAGACACTGAGAGACCTTAAATAAATGTTACAAAATGAAAAAATACTATCTGAAGTGGCTATATACTGTATGATTCCAACTATGGATATTTTAGAAGAGGAAAAACTATGGAAAAAATTGAAAGACTAAAGGTTGCCAAGGGTGAGGCTGGTAAGGATGAATAGGAAGAACACAGAGGATTTTTAGAGCAGTGAAAATACTATGTATGATAGCATGATGATGGATATATGTTACTACACATTTGTCCAAACCTACAGAATTTCATCTAATAGTGAATCCTAATGTTAATATACACCATGGACATTCAGTGATTATGATGTGTTAATGTACATTCACCCTTGGTAACATTTGTACCACTCTGGTGAATAATGTTGATAATGGGAGAGTCTATGCCTGTGTGAGAACTGGGGCTTTATGGGCAGTCCCTATACCTATCAGTTTTTTGTGAAGCTAAAACTATCCTAAACAACAAATAACAACAGCAACAAAAATATTGCAATTTAGATGTTCTTGACCTAATTTAGTATGGCAGTAGAAAACAGGCCATCCAAAGTCATATGTAGTGTCTAAGACCCTAATTTATTTATGTGCTAATCCAGAACCAGAATTCACGTTTTTAAATGCCAAAATACACTATAATTCCCCAAAGCCAGTTCCCATTCTTTGTTAATTCATCAGACTCGATAAGGCTTCTTTCTTTTAGAAAGAGCTATTTCACTGATAGTAAATGCCTACATTAAGGATTGCATGTATTAGGTTTAATGCAACTAGTTCTAAAAACAAATATTATGTTTTTGTATTTCAAGTAATTTAACTTTTCATGCTTTATTGCTCACATTGATGAAGGTGATGTATAATTTCCTCCAGTCATTAAAAGAAATTAATTTATGTAATTTTCTTTCCTGAAGCAAGTTAAAATAACTTTCGTAAACANATGCAACTAGTTCTAAAAACAAATATTATGTTTTTGTATTTCAAGTAATTTAACTTTTCATGCTTTATTGCTCACATTGATGAAGGTGATGTATAATTTCCTCCAGTCATTAAAAGAAATTAATTTATGTAATTTTCTTTCCTGAAGCAAGTTAAAATAACTTTCGTAAACAGATGCAGAAGTTGACAAACCAGCCAACCCAGTTGTGAAATATATGAGCACAAGGGTAGACTTTGGCAAATTCACGGAGGAGGAAAATTGCCCTGTCATTCTTCCCACTTGCTCTTCGTGAAGTTAATAGTAAATGAAGCCCCTTTAATATCTTGTCCAAGTTAGCCAAGGCCTACAAAAATAGATAGGTAGATAGACAAAAGCTTTTATTCTGATCATATTTCTTACCTAAACCTCACCACCAATGTCTGGAAGCATTTTCCTAAATGTACAATATTTGCATAAGAAAATATAATTAACAAACATTAACATTTTTCAATATGGGCATATTTATATTTTATGGAAGATATTGAATACCTACTCTTAAATGTAATCTCCATCATTGGTGAACCTGTGTTATTTTTTACAGCTTATCTAGCTGGGTTAGTTTTCCTTCCTGTTGGTTTCAATAGCAAATGGTTTCTATCTCAACCCTTATGTTGTTCTGACAGTTTTATTTTGTTGATTTGACTCCCAGTATCATTCATGTCTCTGTGTTTACAAGCAATAAATATTGACACTTACCAAATTGAATGAAGGAGATTTTAATGGTAGAATATCAGGAGCTCATACCATCTGGGAGAAGGCAGAAGTAACAAAGTTGGGGATGGACAGAAACAGAGGCTGCTTCAGAAGACTGGGAATGTGAACTATAAGAAGTGTCTCATTGTAGAAACAACTTGGACAAGTAAACTTACTGAAATTAATATACCTATTTATAACCTCTTTTTAATCTAGTCAGTATTTAGTTCCAAAAATGAAGGTTTTGATGACCCAGATCATGTGCATTTATGTAGAAAGTAGCACAAAGAAATTTAGAGTAATATGTAGGGCTTCCTGAGGTATAAAACAGTATTTGATTGGTAGGTGGAGCACTGGAGTCAACATAATTCTTTTTGTAACTTACAGTGAGATGTTAGAAAATATCATATTTACTATTAGGAAAATAAGATGTGTACTTATTATTTCTCAGATAGATATGAGGTTAAAATAAAGAGGAAAGATAGGATTCCTATTTTTTGGTTTTTTTTTTTTTTTTTTTTGAAGAACCAGAATCCTTAAAAATTTGTTATGCAAGAAATAAACATTTGCAGTAGGAAAGTAGTCCTACTGGACAGCACTCATGCAAAACTGAATAGAAATTATTTCATTCAATTTCATAGTTAATATTTAAGGTACAGTTAAGGTCTCTGATATATACACATTTTCAGTTTATTCCTTTTCCTTGAGTGTGAGGTTGCCATTATAGCATGTTTTACAAAAGTATTAGGAACTCTTTGATGAAACTATTTCCCTCCTAATGTTCTCTTTCTTTCCAGCCTCAAGAAATCACTACTGAAGTCAATGAAACCCCGCAAATTGAGACTACAAAAGAANAAGGTCTCTGATATATACACATTTTCAGTTTATTCCTTTTCCTTGAGTGTGAGGTTGCCATTATAGCATGTTTTACAAAAGTATTAGGAACTCTTTGATGAAACTATTTCCCTCCTAATGTTCTCTTTCTTTCCAGCCTCAAGAAATCACTACTGAAGTCAATGAAACCCCGCAAATTGAGACTACAAAAGAAGAGGTTCTACTCAGAACCCCTGAGTGCGACACTCAAATTGTAAGATTAATTTTACATGTTTTTAACAACATTCAACATGAAAACAAGGATGGGACATAAGCATTTTAAAAATCCTAGTTTTTGCCGCTATGAACCTGTCTATTTATATGTAACATCTATCTAAGGGCTTCCCTGGTAGCTAAGATGGTAAAGAATCTGCCTTCAATACAGGAGGCCCAGGGTTCGGTTCCTAGGGNAAGAGGTTCTACTCAGAACCCCTGAGTGCGACACTCAAATTGTAAGATTAATTTTACATGTTTTTAACAACTTTCAACATGAAAACAAGGATGGGACATAAGCATTTTAAAAATCCTAGTTTTTGCCGCTATGAACCTATTTATATGTAACATCTATCTAAGGGCTTCTCTGGTAGCTAAGATGGTAAAGAATCTGCCTTCAATACAGGAGGCCCGGGGTTAGGTTCCTAGGCTGGGAAGATCCCCCGGAGAAGGGAATGGTTACCCACCCCAGTATTTTTGCCTGTAGAATTCCATGGACAGAGGAGCTGGGTGGGCTACAGTCATGGGGTCACAAAGAGTCAGACATGACTAAGCAGCTAACACTTTTCTTTCACTTCTGCTATCTAAACATTGTAGTTTTCATTTGATAAGGCAGATGTTCTTTAGATATCATTCATGTGGTTATTCTACTAAGAGGTGTAATGAGACAATTAGGATATGAAGATGCCCTGGAGAAGGGAATGGCTACCCATTCTAGTATTCTGGCCTGGAGAATTTCATGGACAGTCCATGGGGTCACAAAGAGTGGGACACGACTGAGTGACTTTCACTTTCACTTTCATACACTTGAATTGCCAGAGATAAGGTGGTCATTCCCACAGTCAAATGACAGGAAGCTGTTANGAAACCTCTTATACATCTATGTATATATTCTGTTAGTTCTGTTTCCCTGGAGAACCTAATACAATTATTTTTTCACATTTATGTTTTGTATATTTCATGTGTATTTTCAAGTATTTTCACTGCTTTTTTATAAAAGACTTTAATTAGAAACTAAGTGCTACTTAGTTTTCTACAGAGAGAAAATACATGGTAGTTGTTGAGTTAAATTTTAATTTTGGTGTCCTTACTTGACAAAGTTAATAGTTAGAAAATTTATTTCCCTTTCTTTTCTGTTTAATGTGTTTTTCTGCTCTATGAAATTAAAAAATCTAGAAACTACCCAATGAGGAATTTTTTTTAGATACTAAAAGGGGAGATAAAATAGGGATCTGAATGAAGCCAATAACAAATAATTAAAAGCATGAAATAAACAGAATATCAGAATGAGAAATCCCCAGAATTGTGTATTCAAGCAAAGATACAAGAATAAGGATGAAGTCTAATATGAGTCTCTATTTTCATCTTGGTTGACTNGAATTTTTTTTAAATACTAAAAGGGGAGATAAAATAGGGATCTGAATGAAGCCAATAACAAATAATTAAAAGCATGAAATAAACAGAATATCAGAATGAGAAATCCCCAGAATTGTGTATTCAAGCAAAGATACAAGAATAAGGATGAAGTCTAATATGAGTCTCTATTTTCATCTTGGTTGACTGGACCAATTATAGTTTTATTCTCAAATAAAATGAACTACTATAGGAGAAATTTTAAGGTAATTTTTGTCTATTTGCTCCTTAACAGGAGATATTTGTGCTGTCTTAATAACTAGAATGAACAAAAATTAGCACACTGGAGCTAATTGCTTGTGAAAAATATGACAGTTTTTAAAAACAATTTTCATTCTGTAAAAATCACAGATTTAAGTGTATATTTCAGTTATGCATTTAATTTACCAAGTTTTGCAACCATTACCACGGGCCAGTTTTAGAACATTTCTATCTTCTAGTAAGATCCCACATGCCTGTTTTTACAGTTAATCTCTATAACAACAACCACTAACCCAGTTTCTACTGGTTATAGGTTTGCCTTTTCCATAGATTTTATAGATTGATCATACAGCATGTGGCATTTTGCATTCCCTTTTTCATGTAGCATAATAACTTTGAGTTTCACCTATATTATAGTATATTTCAGTAGTTTGTTCTTTTTTTATTCTGAATAGAATCCAATGTATGGTTCTATCACATTTTCCTTATCCATTCACCAGCTGATAACTTTTAGACTTTTTCCACTTTTTGGCTATTATGAATTAATCATACCATGAACATTTACATAAACATCTTCAAGTGGACATATGTTTTATTTTTCTTGAGTAGATACCCAGAAGTAGATTAGGATACTGTAAATACTTTAAGTTTTTAAGAAACAGACATTTCCAAAGTGGCTGCACCATTTTATATTTTAATTAGCAATTATGAGAGTTCCATTTTCTCTACATCTTTGTCACCACTTGCTATTGTCTGAATTTTTGCTTAAAAATAAAATTCTAGGGAGAAGGCAATGGCAACCCATTCCAGTACTCTCGCCTGGAAACTCCCATGAATGGAGGAGCCTGGTGGGCTGCAGTCCATGGGGTCGCTAGGAGTCGGACACGACTGAGCGACTTCACTTTCACTCTTCACTTTCATGCATTGGAGAAGGCAATGGCAACCCACTCCAGTGTTCTTGCCTGGAGAATCCCAGGGACGGGGGAGCCTGGTGGGCTGCTGTCTCTGGGGTCGCACAGAGTTGGAAACAACTGAAACGACTTAGCAGCAGCAGCAGCAGCAGGGAGTCTGAAATCAAATTTCATCCAGGCTTAACTGTTAATTTCCAAATGGTTAAAAATTTGAGCATATTTTTATATACTTATTAGGAATTCACATATTTTCTTTGGTGAAATGTCTATTCAGATATTTCCCTCATGTTTATTGGGGTTGTCTGTCTTCTTGATATTAAGTAGCAAGATTCCTTACATATTCTGGATATATATCCTTCACTAAATATATGATTTGAAAATATTTCTCTTACTCAGGATGTTTCTTGTCTTTACATTTTCTTAATGGTGTCTTTCTAAAAGACAGCTGCTGCTGCTGCTAAGTCACTTCAGTTGTGTCCAACTCTGTGTGACCCCAGAGACGGCAGCCCACCAGGCTCCCCCGTCCCTGGGATTCTCCAGGCAAGAACACTGGAGTGGGTTGCCATTTCCTTCTCCAGTGCATGAAAGTGAGAAGCGAAAGGGAAGTCACTCAGTCGTATCTGACTCTTAGCGACACTATGGACTGCAGCCTATCAGGCTCCTCCATCCATAGAATTTTCCAGGCAAGAGTACTGGAGTGGAGTGCCATGGCCTTCTCCGCTAAAAGACAGCAGGTATTTTTAAATACAGCTTTCGGTTTGCAGAGTAATTGAGCAATAGTTCAGAGTTCCATACAGCAACCAACTATCTGTCTGTAATTTGTCATTTAGTTCCATTACAGTCTGATGGCATACTCTGCATTTGTTCAAATGCAGTCTGTCTGATGTTCCATGTTACCCTGAGAAGAATCTGTATTTTATTCTTGTTTGATGAAGTATTCCTTAAATATCAGTTAGATCCATTTGATTTGTAGTGCTCTTCACGTCAACTCTATTTTTGGAGATTTCTGCTCACCTGATATGTCCACTACGGATAGAGAGTGTTGAAACTTTCAGCAGTGGTACTGGTTCACTTCTGTTTCTCCCTGCAGTTCTATTAGCTTTGTCTCATATATCTTGACAATATATTGTTAGATGTATTTTTGTTAAGAATTTTTATTTTTATTTTTTTTGTAGAATTGACCCCTCTATTATTATATAGATGTCCCTCTTTATCCCTGATATTTTTCTTGCTCTGAAGCTGGCTTTGTCTGAAATGAATATGGCTATTTCAGCTTTCTTTTGATTAATAATAGCATCACTTTAAATATATCCTGCCACTTCCTTCTGGCCTGCAGAGTTTCTGCTGAAAATTCTGCTGATAAACTTATGAGGATTCCCGTGTATATTATTTGTAGATTTTTCCCTTCTTGATTTTAATATTTTTTTCTTTGTATTTCAGTGTTTATCCATGTTGTCACAAATGGCAGAATTCCCAGTTTATGTCTGAATAATATTCATATACATATATGTTCCTCTCCATGTAACACTTTGTTTATTCATCTAGAAACTTAGAGTGTCTTCATGTCTTGGATATTATAAATAATGCTGCATAACCCTCCCAGATTTCAGACAGTGCTACAAAGGCTGTTGTTGTTTCATCACTAACTTGTGTCTCAGTCTTTTCGACCCCATGGACTATAGTGCACCTGGCTCTTTACCTGCATCTCTTCACCAGATTCTTTACCACTGAGCCACCAGGGAAGCCCACCACAAAGGGACAGTAATCAAAACAGCAAGGTATTGACATAAAATTTGGATCAACAGAACAGAATACAGAAGCCAAAACTGTTTGCCTCTTTTGCAACCTCATGAACGTCGCCCCCCAGGCTCCTCTGACCATGGGATTTCCCAGGCAAGAATACTGGAGTGGGTTGCCATTTCCTTCTCTAGAGGAACTTCTTGACCCAGAGATTGAACTCACATCTCCTGCATTACAGGCAGATTCTTTACCACTGAGCCACTTGAGAAGCCATCTATAGTCAGTCAATCTTCTACAAAGAACACAAGAAAATACAGTGGAGTTAGACAGTCTCTTCAGCAAGCAGTATTGATAAAGCTGGACAGCCAAATGTAAATCAATGAAGTTAGAATACACCCTCACACCATACACTAAAATAAATACAAAATGGCTCATAGATGTAATTATAAGACATGACACCATAAAACTCTTAGAAAAGAACGTAGGCAAAACATTCTCTGACATAAATTGTGCCAGTGTTTTCTAAGTGAGTCTCCCAAGGCAATAGAAATAAAAACAAAAATTAACAAACAGGACCTAATCAAACTTGCAAACTTTTGTGCAGGAAAGGAAAACCATAAACAAGTACAACCTACTGACCAGGAGAAATTACTTGCAGATAATGCCACCAATCAGGCTTAGTTTCCAAAATGTATGAATAGTTCATATAATGCAATAACCTAAAAAAAAAAAGGCCTAATTGAAAAATGGGCAGAAGACCTAAATAGACATTTCTCCAAAGAAGATATTCAGATGCCCAATAGGCACATGAAAAGATACTCAGCATCACTAATTACTAAAGAAATGAAAATAAAAATTACAATGAATTACCACCTTACATCAGTCACAATAGCCATCATTAAAAAACCTAGTCTGATTCACTCTTAGGGCAGATCCAGATGCAACTGATGGAAACAGCTATAAAAAGGTGAATATTTTCAGTCAAATATTAAAGTGAACTCAATGAAAATTTTCTGAAAATATAATTAGCATAGAATAGAAGACATGGTACATTATATAATTAAATAATGAGAAACGACCATTCTGTGATGTACTCAGGAAATGAAGCCTTAGAGTAGAGGAAAAGGGCTATCATGAGAGCATCTCTTTCTATTCCAGGACACTGAGTGCTGATGGGAGCACATGCATTTCTAAGTAAATAAATAGCAAAGGTGACTCATT
Source organism: Neotragus moschatus (assembly GCA_006410615.1). NCBI lineage: Eukaryota > Metazoa > Chordata > Mammalia > Artiodactyla > Bovidae > Neotragus > Neotragus moschatus. The sequence goes on along the minus strand of SJYA01003257.1, from coordinate 288,981 downwards.
TTGATTTCTGTTGGTCATACCCAAGACTAAATAACATACTAGAAAGAACCTGGAAATTACCACTGTGCTGTTTTCCTAACACGTCACTTATTGGCAAGTGATTTTGTTATTCAGACCCTTTTTCTATAAAATTCAGATCAACTATTTCCAAATCAAACTGCTTGTGGTAAGGCTCCACTCCCACAGATTATTAATCAGTAGATCTAGGGCACAGACCAGGAATATGTGTTTTCTGAATAAACTCTCCTGGATATTCTTCCATCAGTATTTCCTGTTAAACATTCTTGAGAATCTTTAATGTTTCTTATAGCTTTTTCGTGATGATTGTAGTCATGGAGATTAACTATACAGTGTTTGGTTTTTATTGTGGATGTCCTTATAAGTTCAGTCTGAATTTACTCTGCCGTTTTCATATTCATGGTCTTAATATCTTGTATGGCAAGGTCCTAATCTTGGAATTAGGGCCTATGCATATTCTTAGCTATGTTCTACTTCCTGCCCTATCCAACCAGGCAGGGTCTCTTAGGAAAATGGCTTCTGGATTTGTTGGCCCTTTTGTTAGTGGATGTAGAGAACTTGAAATGGATCCACAAAAGCTTAACAACATATTGGACTACAAGTTTTGGGGAATGTTTAAGTTCCCTTGAAAGTAGTTTTGCTCAAATGATAATTTTGTAGTCACAGGGAGAAAGCAAAGGATGTACCTGCTTTATCCCATTTTCCTGCAGTTTGCAAATGTGCCTCATATTGTTTAATAGCATATCAAGAACTAAAGATACTGAGTAGTTTATGTTAATTTTCACAAAAGGAATAAGACTTCTTACTCAGTGTAAATGTGTTTTATAATGTTTCTGACTCCTCTAGATAGCACACACTTAACTTTTCTTAATGTGCTGAGGAAATGAAAGGCAACAATGGCTTATATTTAGCATTGTAAGTACTCCTTGCTCAGAATCTTGCCGTTGCACCTGCCTGCAAGTCCCTGACCAAAGGGAGTTTATTCAACAGCAAAGCATTGTCTAGGAAAATGAGAGCATAACGTGTTCAGGAAATAAATCTAAAGCTGCTAGTAGAAACTTATGCCAGCATTTTCATATTAAAACAATTTTGGCAGAGATTTGTAAAGTTCTAGTTTACAATTATTTCCAATATTCATTGTGTAACATTTGATGCCCTGATGAATTGCTGGCAGACACTACATTAACAAAAATTTTCCAGGAGAGTCATGCCCTGCTGTAATTGGACTGAGTGACCATACACCATTGTCACTCTGGGCCACGTTCCATCAGACCATCTGAAGAGGTTGGCTTCATAATAGGTATTCTTCATTGTACTCCTTTTTTTTTTTTTTTTTTAAGGAACAGGCATGCCTCCAGATTATATGGGAAGGACAGATAGTTACCTAAGGTCTTCTAGAATAAATTTCTGCTTTTTACATTAGATAATAGGTTTCCATGTTTACCCTCCTATAACATCTTAATTTAAATCATGCAAAATGTAAACTTAAGTATGCTTTCTTACCAGATGTCATATAGAAACCATAAGAATAATGGGTAACTTATAATTTGGTAAATATAAATAGCCTAATAAGCATGTTAATAAGTATTATAAGGAAGTAGGTCAAACAGTGATGTGTAAATACAAAGCATAATCTTGTTGATAACTCTTTGACCTCTCTTACTTTCCCTGAGACAAAATGGTTTTCTCCTCTGGGTCTCCATAGTGCTTGGTTCTTAAACATGATTTATCCTGTATCACAATCCCTCTTGCAAGGTGATTATATGTATAAGGTTCTCATTTTACATTAGATAATAGGCAATTTGAGGACAGATATAAAAGTATTGCTATTTCCTTCAGAACCAAACAAAATGCAAATCATAACGATGCTTTTAAACAGTTTTCCAAAATATCTAAAATGATGACCTTAGGGCTTCCTGTTTCCAAATTTTAACCATTTCATGTAATGAATGAATTATGGCTCGGAGAGGGAATGCAACTTGCCTGGAGAAACCTGGTAACAGAGAACATCAGTGTCAGACCCTGCCTCCCTCCCAGGCCACTGTTCCTCCACTACCTACCATCATCTTGATTCAACACTTCTTCCAGATTCTGCCTTTTTAAATATTAAAACAGTATTAAAGTATCATTCTATAATAAATTTAAAAAAACATTTCATACTCAGAAGTCGCATGAGAGAAAAATTTAGCCAATGTTTCTTAAAAACTTGATACTTAGTTTCATTTTTTCTTTTTATATAGTCTGAAAATCATGCTTGTTTTTAGCCCCCAGCTTGTCCCAGATATTAATTAAATATGAAGAATGAATTGGGCCTTTTAACTGTCAGACATATTTTTTCTAGGTAGAATTTCAGGTTGCCCAGTTATGCATTTGTATTAAGTATTTTGAGTTCTTTTTAAACAGAAAAGTCATCAGAGACAAAAGTAATGGCTCTTGTGAAGTAGAACCAAGTGCTCAATACTATTAAGAAAGTTACTGTAATCAACAGAATCAGAGATTAAAACCCAGAGAAGACTTTAAATGAATCTCTGATAAATCATCTCATCTGCTTTAATTCTTAAAGTATTATTGTTTATTTCAGAGGAAGAATGGAGTGTAACTTAAACAAAATGCAAAAGAGGCTTTTCTTTTATAGGCTTTCCAGTAATTTATTTACTCCATCATAGTGCCTGTTTTGGTTTTTGTTAACATTTGTTAAGTAAAGCCCTAGGTATCAGATGGTGCCCCAAGGTTTGAGAAAGACCTCAAGCTCAGGAAAACTGAAATACAGAGGTTTGCTAATCACAGATCCTGGAGGAACACAAGGCATTCCTCCTAGAGCTACATGGGAGTGTCCAGGCCAAAAGGAAACAGCAGGACCTGGGGCATATGCCTCTGTTAGGGTTGCTGTGGAGGGCTTGAGGTTCCAGGGTAGGCTGGATCGGTCAATTCAAACTGAAAGGAGCAGCAGCAGAGTTTCAATAAGCTTCACAGGGTTCTTACCTAAGGGTCTCACAAGCAAAGGAGCTGAGAAACAGGAGGAACTGTATGACCAGCAGCACTGGAGAAGTTCCGTTAGGGCCTTACACCTCCTTGTGTCTCTGCTGCCTATTATCTAGGAAAAGCAATGGAGGATGGCGCTGGGGGCTAGTGTCAGCTTCAGGCCCTTGAAGGCTGCTTAACAACACACAATGGATGCCGATGCAACAGTATTATGGAGTAATTTTACTCATGGTGCCCGTTAACAAAGGTCATTCTAAATATACAATTTTATTTCCGTATTTTCTAAATGGGATATTTGCACTGAAGCCAAAGATATGAACATTCCTTAATGAAAACCTTCTGAAGCACCTGAATCCTTAAGTTGGTTAGATTGATCTGCTGATTCTGCCTTGAGGAGGAAAACAAAGAAAAATTTAGGAAGGATAAAGGCATTCTCCAAGGTTAAGATTTCTCAAGGAAGATGGGTGGTTGGTTAATCTGACATTTTTCCTGCCTTGTTAAATCATGAACAGGAAAGGATCAAGGTCAGCCATACATTCTTTGGCAATGTCAAGATCATCCACTGACTAGGGTCATCATGTTGACACCACGACTGAAAATTAAAATGACTGAATAGCTGTGTTTCTATTCTGATACAAATATTTGTCAACAAAATGGAGAACTTTTGACAGAAGGAAAAAAGCTTAGGAAGGGAAAGAAAAGGGTAGGAACTAAGCCTAATTGAGCATCTAGTACATGCAAAATACTCCTTTAGAAACCATTGTATAAGTTTTATTTCATTAAAACTCCTATCAGGTAAGGATCATTTTGCCTACCTTACAGATAAGGAATCAGAACCTCCTTAAGATATAGTAACTTTCCCAAGTGTACCCACCAAATAAGAGCTAAAGGAATTCTAACCCCAATGGACTCTTTACTCCATTCACCTACCTGAGTTACCTTCATTAAATCATTTCTCTTGATGTCAGAAGTTTTGAATGTATGCATCATTATCCCCATTTCACAAATGAAGGAAAAGTGAAATCAAATTGGTATTGCCAATCCATCATTTCACTAACAAGTACTGGCCTGTCATGAAGTTTTCAACAGTATAGGAATGTAGAAAACTGATATTTAATATCAAATAACAGAATATTAGTGGCTTTTCCATGAACCAATCTCTCTCTCTCTCTGGTTCTCAAAAATATTTTCTTTCGATATTTGATCCTTTATATATATATTAGTACTAAAATGTTATTCCTTCTCTGAAATATTGCTGAAACTAGCAGTGGATTTTGCTTGTTGGTTTACTTGTTCCGATGCCAAAATTTGTTATTGGTGTTTAATCTTATTTTTTTGTAAAATATCAAAGAAACCTCAAAATATCAGAAACCTCAAAGCTCATTATCAAAGATATTGGAATGTTACTCAGCCTTTATAAATAATAAAATAATGCTATTTGCAGCAACATGGATGAGCCTATAGATTGTCATACTGAGTGAACTAAGTCAGAAAAGGAGAAAGCTCATATGACATCCCTTATATGTGGAATCTAAAAAGAAATGATACAAAGAACTTAGTTATAAAACAGAAAGAGACTCACAGACTTAGAATGAACTTATGGTTGCAGGGGGTGAGGGTGGGGGAAAGGAATAGTTAGGGAGTTTGGGAATAGACTTGTACACACTGCCATATTTAAAATGGATAGCCAACAAAGACCTACTGTATAGCTCAGGAAACTCTGCTCAATGTTATGTGATAGCCTGGATAGAAGGGCAGTTTGGGGGAGAATGGATACAGGTATAAGTATGGCTGAGATTATAACACTGTTGATTGGCTATACCCCAATACAAAATATAAAGGTGTTTTTTTCTTTTTTCTTACAAAGATAGTAGGAGATGGAGTTGGGACTCAAATTTGTTTGTGCATGACTCCCAAGCCATTAAAATGAGAATCCTGACCATTGTTAAAGATACTCCAATATTAGAGTCTGCACCAACATGGTAGGGTTATGTATTTTTTCCACACAGAGATAAATAATTAAAGGGGCTTATCTCAACTAAATTTGTTATTACTTTGCCTACTTTTTGTGGTCATAATATAACGTTTTGTCAGATAGTAATCTGTGCCCACACAGAAACAAACTGGTGATTCTGGAGGTGTTGGTGAAGATGTGTATGTGAGAAAGAGTGTGTAATTACTTTAATAAAGATATGTTCATGGCTCATCCCATTTCATAATTTACAGGCCCAGCTAGGTCGCCTGTATAATGAATAGCTGAGCTGCACATTGAAGTAGCTGAATCTGTGCAGACTTTCCTGATCAATCTCCATTTGAGTTTCTAGAAATAGGTACAGTATTCATCAGGTTGATGAATTTTATCTAATTGAGAGTATTTTGAAGGTTTGTGCCTTCAGAAGTGCTTAAATCTGTTGCCTTTCTGAATAACACTAGGGATTTTATGAACCCCATCTCACGAAGTTTCCACAATGCCTATGAGGCATACACAAAAAAATAAAGGTTGTGTTCATTTTAAGATCAAAGTATCAGAAGAGTTAGAATTGTCTTCCAGCCACATAATATTTTCTTTAAAGTTGAAACTTAATAAGCTTTCATTGTTCAGATGATCAAAGGCTTGTCTCAACTTGTCAGCTGTGCTTACCATACTCCACCATAAATCCTATGGTATCTTTCTCAAGACAATGACCTCAAGTAATACCTCACACACAAAAATGATTTTGAGGTCAAATGGATTTAGAAAATGGTTATATCATATCTCCTAAGAGATTTATAGTGCTTTTACACATTACAAAGAAGTAGATTTCAAATTTCACTGTTAATTTGAATTGTTGATTAAAAATGCAAGCCCTATATTTATAAGACTGAATTATCACCCAGGAGTATTATATTTAACAAGCACCCTATGAGAAGATCATTCAAGACCAAAGATTTAAGAAATTTTGTATTAGAGACTCTGAGAAGAACTACCTTAAATACCATTGTTCAATGTTCAAGTAAAGTTTTCCTCAAACTTATGTAACTTATATACTCCACTATTCAAAAATATATTTTGGGAAGCCTTACACTCTGCAGGTTGTTTTCTGCATTTTGAGCTTGTTTTTGTACATTTGTTTTAGTTTTTTCCCCCTCCAAGGCTGAAGGCAATTACAATAAAAACAAAGGTCAGTTGTATTATTACAATTAAAAACAAAATACTTGTAATATTCCAGGGAAATTTTAGTTTCTGGGTCTAACTCAAACCCATACAACATAAAAAGAAAAAAAAATTAGTATAGAAGATTCCTCATGTAGCTGCCTAAAATTCTTTGGACTAAGGCACTCAAAGTCTTGACTACTGTTCTATATCCTGTAGACTTATTTTGAAGAAGGGGCTATATACAACCATCTTATCGAATATAACTAAATCTGATCGTTTGACAAACTCAGGCACTTATGAACATTTGAAAGGTCTAAAATATTTTCATAGCCAATGTTCCTTTTTTTCATTTATTATTTATTCAGTGACTACATATGACCATTTGCTATCTAATAGGATCTAGGGCTGGGATCTAGGGCTGAAAAATGTAGGCTCTATCTTCAAGGAACTTACAATATATTGAGGCATCAGACATACATATACATATAAAATCATTTAGTGTCAATGTTTCTAATGCACTGTACCTTTAGTGAAAGTGATGAGCCTGTCTAGTGGTGAAAATAATATGCTAGGAAGGGAGAAACTAGCTGGTCTTCAGGATCTCACAGTGAAGAGGGACTGTTACTAAGGTGTAGAGGGGACAGCATGCTACACACACACAGAAGGGTAAAGTGACATGCTGAACGTTCAGTTAAGAGCCATGTAGAGTAATAATAGGGAGCAGGTAGGAATAACTTTGCTTTCAAATCTGAATTGGAATAAGTTAAATATCCTACACAATTTCTTTAGTTATCATCCACTCCTAGAATTTATGGAAAGTTAGATTTCAAAGCCAACTTAGGTATCCTCCTCGTTTGACTTCAAAGAAACTAACTTGTTCGAGGTTAGAGTTACACAGTGGCCATGAACTATTAGACTCCCAGTCTCTGTTTTATACATTTTCTACAGGGAAAAGATTATAGAAATATCACTAAAAAGTACATATTCTTACATTAAACAGTTTTGACATTTACTTTAGAAATGTGTTTAAGTAAAAAGAAAAATGAAAAGGAAGAGATAAAGGGAGAATTGAGAGGCAGTGAGGAAAACAGGAGGGGAAAGAGGCTGACTGAGGAGGAAGGAAGAAAGAGAGGGATGGAGGGAAGAGAAATTCAATATTTTAACCCTTGGTTAATATGAAAATGAAAGCCCCCTGGAATATGCTGCCAGTAAGTCATTTTCTTTAAGACTATGGAAGCTAGTAAGTAAGAAGGGATATCCTGTTTAGTGAAATATATGATCTTATTTGCAGAAATATAATCTTTTTTAAGGTGTTGAAGATTTTTTGTTAGACAGATTGATGTTGACCAAAACAGACTGATAAGACATGTCTTCAGCAATTATGTGTTTCCTTGGAATCGGTAGAGAATTACAATTTGGGTGCCTGCAATCATGGTGAGCAAGGTCCAAGTCTCCACAAAGCAAAGGAAAAAACTTTTTATGGAGGGGAAAAGAGAGTTGGAAGGGCTACAATAAACAGAATTCTTGGCTTTTCATGGGCTGAATTGTTTCCAGGAAAGAAGAGGAGTCTCTCTTCATCTTGTTGGGCTCTACTATTGTTGTGGCATATGAGAGCTCCCCTTTTGGTCTCCTGATTCCATTTAACTGTGATTTCAGTTTATTTATTTATTTATTTTTACAATGATCATAATGTTTACATTGTTTTCTGGCTTGCAATCTTGATGTTCCTGCAGGCATATAGACCATGAACATATGTAAATCTTAGAGTCTAAATACATCAGGGATAAAGAATATAGTAGCTGTGCAACTCTTTATTTTTTAAAACTTTTTGCAAAGAAATTTTCATTGGAATTGAGCTTTTCTTTTAGTAGCTGTCTGTCATAAGCATGACTGAGACTCCCAAATGGACTGTGAATAATTGCCCTCTCCCTGGGATCTCAGTCATGTTGTGATCATTTTGTCCCTCGCTTGACCTTTCAGCTTGTGAAGTGAAGGAAATTTACCAATGGGAAGATTTCAAGCAGATTTTCTGTTCCTTTCCTTCATTTAACTTCATTTACCTTCTTTCAATTGCAGCTTTTTCAGGAGAGCACAGCCTGTTCTATGAAGCATGATGAAAATCTTCCAAACAATGACACTGCAGAATCATCACCTGTCCCACAGGTATTTTGTTTGGTTGTTTGATTGCCAGAAAACACTTTTTTGAAGCTCGTGGGTTCTATGATTTTCTCTCTTGCTCTAGCTGAAGCCAGGATGTTGTATTACCTAATACAAGATATATTTTTCACCTATTGCCTCTGGACATTTCCATGGCCACTGTGCCTGCCACTAAGCTTGGATCTGATTAGCTGAAGTCCTAGAAGAACAAGCGCAAGGGAGGTGTCTTACCCTTCCCCAGCAAGCAAAGAAAAAAACAAAAGTAAACAGAAAACAAAAATTACACTTACATTCCTTAGAGGACAAAGAATATAAATGAAGACTTGAGAAGCAGAAGGTAGAAAGACATATGTATGTCCCACAAAACAAACATAACTCAGGAGCTTAATTCTGAACTCTATCTAGAAGTTCTATATTTGACCAAATATATTGCATCATAGCAATTATTAAGAGTCATTTTACCTCAATTCAGTTGCTCAGTCATGTCCGACTCTTTGTGACCCCATGAACTGCAGCATGCCGGGCCTCCCTGTCCATCACCAACTCCCGGAGATTACCCAAACTTATATCCATTGAGTCGGTGATGCCATCCAACCATCTCATCCTCTGTCGTCCCCTTCTCCTCCTGCCCTCAATCTTTCCCAGTATCAGGGTCTTTTCATTTTACTTAACACAACATTTTTCAGTTTGGGGGTTAGATTAATCAAAGTTTGAATGGTTTGGCCAAAGTTTTCTCAAAAAAGTTTTTGAAAGTTTTTCTATTTGTAAAACATATTTTATGTGCTTTCACAAAGTAACAGTGTTAACATAAATAAGTGTTAACACTTATTTTCTGCCTGGTATTGGTTTTCTGTAAGATGTTTGTTGAGACACTTGAGTTATTATTTAATTTTTACATTAAACATTTTTGAGTATAATTATCTTTTCCATATTGTTTGACAGGATGAACCAGTGCCTCCTTGTACTGAATGTGATGAGGAAAAAAAACCAGAAAACCAAATGACTGACACTGAAGAGACAGCAAATAGAGGGAAGAAATTACTGTAAATACCAAGAAACTGTGTTAAAAAACATCCATTTGCTCTTGTATTCATACTCTTTTTAGACCACAAGCTTGATGGAAATACTAAGTTTTTAAAGCATGCAACTTTTTTCACAATTTTATGTAACTTTATAAAGTAGTCTACAAATTTTCCAAAAGATTCCAGGCCAGTTATGATCCTTAAGCAATAACCTAATTAAAATGGATATCCGCAGTCACAAGTCGTCATTGTCATTAGTAAGTTGCCCAGTATAAATTGGTCTTTTTTATAACTCAAATGCAAAATAACATTTAATATTTCTGGCTAATTTGGGTAGCCAGTACTTCCCTGATCTATTTTTTTTTAATCAACTGGAGAATAACTAAATGATATAAATCCTTAACATCCTTAGAATACAATTTGAAACCATATTTTAGTCCATGCTGGTTAACTGGAATCACTTTCCTTAAGGTTGGAATCTGTACTGATCCGAATGCATCATTTGTTTGGTGGCATTCATTGCTATTCTCATTATTATTTAGAGCCATGTCTAATAATGTCAGGGGTTTAGTCAGTTAAGAAAATTCATTAAATCCATTTAGTATGATGTAGACAAAATATCAAGAATGAATATCTAAGTTACTGACACAATTGATTAGACTTCTGGCATTCTACAGACACACCCTTATGGTTGTCTGCTAGAATTACTCCCAAGTTACAAATCAAGCTCAGTGTGAATTTAGATATGAAATTGGGTAGCAGAATGTGGGATGGGAAGAGGAGTCCGAGATACAAACATGCAAGCAGACAGTATACATCTTAAAATGGAGACTGGAAAGTAAATAGCCTTATAGAACTAATGAACCCCAATTTGTATATTTTGAAAAAAATTATTAAATCAATGGCTGTGGGAATCTCTGACGTTGGGACTTTACATAAGAATTGTTGTTCAGGTGCTAAGTTGTGTTTGACCCTGCAAACCTACAGACTGCAGCACACTAGGCTTCCGTGTCCTTCACTATCTCCCAGAATTTGTTCAAAATCATAGAGTACCACTGATCAAATAAATTCACTCTTGAATAGTCTGCTTCCTCTCAAGCAAGAGGAATTGATACTGATCAAACTTATGACTAAAATTAATGGGTTAAATGATGTGGTTAGGTTGTCTGCACCAAATATATTCACTTCTGTTGGTTAGACCCATTCTGTAGAAAATAAACACATAAAACCATTGTTTTTTTAGATCTGCCAAGCCACAATTAATTTGGAGCACAATATGCTGGCAAGCTACATATATATATAATGAAATCTGTAATCAACAGGTGAACTTAAACTGTGGGATGTAATGGCCCAACTTTGATCACAATGACCTATTCAAAGAAATGTAGTGATCTGGAGAAATGCCAAACTATCATTAACAGTAAAAGTAACACTATGACATATTAAGACATGTCTAAGTGACATTAAGATATGTCTAAGGTACCTAACTAGTTTTATAGATGATTTGTAGAGTCTTGAGGTGAAATGATCAGGACAGAAGAAGTGATCAAGCGTGAAGTTCTTGCCGACTCCTCAGCTCTAAAAATCATTTGATTCGGTGAGATGGAATATTGCTAGTTTCCCAAGTCTTATTTCTTGTAATTTTCATACTGTACCAAGAAACTCTTAACCATCTCTAAAGGTTTATGAAAGGGAAGTAGATAATTTAGTTTAATTTAGGTGTACTTTCCTACTTCTCCCCCCATGGCTCCAACTTCAATCCTAGTTCATATGGAACCTATGGAACGTTAGTCACCATTTCACTGTGTATGTCTTGAGGAATCTTTGAAATAATAAAAAAGAGTCACTCTGGTATTTTTCTGAAAATTTTAGAGGGTAACATAATGAAAGAGAATCTGGCTTAATATTAATCAGCAGCTTCATCTGTAAATTATTTTTTCTATGCTCTGAATTCCTATTCTTGTCCATAATAATATAATCAATTTGTTTCTCTTAATTACTGACATGATCAAGTGGGCTTTGACTGATTATAATGTACACATTCTTCTTTAACAAGAGGTAGCATTATTCATCCTACACAGTTTACTGTGGTATATTCACTGCATTATTTGTTAAAAAAAATAAAACTTTTGTGATAGAATTTCATAAACATTTTTAAGAAATATTCTAGAAATTCCTTTTAACAGTTAATCACAGAATTCTTTTTAGTGTGTACTATTACTTGACTTTATGAATGCATTTTATTTATCTCCATCCATTAATTGGTTTAAAACAGCATCAGAGAGGTTTAAAATAGCATCAGAGAGGTTTAAAATGCGTTACAAACGTGTGGCTTTGTACATAAGAGAGTTACCATTTCTTATTTTTTAAAGTAACTTCTGTATAAATAGATGTTATTTTTGAGGGGCTAACATTTGTAGCCTAGCTATCTGCATATGGAAAAATTAATCGAATGTAGAATGTAGATAGTACAGTTCTACTCTGTACTGTAATAGTAAGCAGTGAAAAATTACATATGCTTTGCAGAATGTAAATTGGTTCCTGTTGAGAAACAAACACATTTTCCAATGGAATAACTTAATATAGGTACTACCACAACTAACTATTATTTCTAGTTATTTTCAAAAACTAAGCAACGCTATATACTCATTCTAAGTTGGAAATCGGTTTTGGATTTTGTGTTTCCTTTTATATCCATTAACTGTGTAAACGAGTGCCTAAAATGTGTAAGACATAAGTGAAAGCTGCCTGTAGTCTATCCTGTGCCAACATGCTCAAGGTGAAAAGTGAAAAGTTAACTCACCTGGTTGTGGTTTTCTGTGTGATCTCAAATCTTTGAATACTGAATGTCCATGACTAATTTTTTTCATTCTTTCATCTTATATTTAGCATTGAAGTGCTATTTGAGCAGCAATTGTTTCATAAAGTACACTGGTTTAAAAAGCTAAGACTGGGACATTTACTGTTTTAGATGGACAGTGTGGATAGCTGGATTAAAACAGTATTTGTGAACTTTGCTAAAATTGAATCTTTTATTTTTGTAGCTCAGATACTATAATCAGTACTGCTTGAAATGGAGGTTGAACTTACTAGTGACCCCAGTGAGAAAGGTTAACTGGTCAGACTGAGAGACTAATGAAAATGGCTACTTAGGGGACATTTTCTTAGTCATGTATACATTCTTAATTTTCCCCAAACTATTTGTTCATCTGGGTTGCATTACATAATATTGATAGTCAAGTGGTGAAGAATAAAAGGTACTGGAAAATGGCCTATTTTTGCTCAATAAATGTTTGTTTCCAAGACCATTATGTATATATCTACATAAACTAATTGAAAAACACATATTAACTTTTTAAGTAGTACTTGCTTCTGTGTTTCATGATCTAAGAAATTTTTTGAAATCTCATCCTGGAAATTCCTTCAATCTCTCTTTGCCTCTGTCCAAGAAAACCCTTTTTAGTGTTTTTTGTTTGGTTGGTTTTGTTTTCCTTTTTTATAATAGAGTTCCATGTTGGGAGAGATTTGTGTCTGTCTGTTTGCAAATGAGTCTCAAGTGCTTAGAACTATTTGCTCCATAAAAGCTGCTCAAATATCTGCTGAATGAATGAATTCAGAACCTGAAGCATCCAGGGAAGAAGGAAATAAGGTAGCATGCTCTAGTTTATAACAGGAAATCATGACACCANTTTTATAATAGAGTTCCATGTTGGGAGAGATTTGTGTGTTTGTTTGCAAATGAGTCTCAAGTGCTTAGAACTATTTGCTCCATAAAAGCTGCTCAAATATCTGCTGAATGAATGAATTCAGAACCTGAAGCATCCAGGGAAGAAGGAAATAAGGTAGCATGCTCTAGTTTATAACAGGAAATCATGACACCATCTTTTAGGAAAAGACAATAAACATGTTTCTGTTATTTTGGTTTTGGGCTATCTTTCCTTTGCCTTTTTATCTGAAATGTTTTTCTTTGGGCCTATAGATGTGACTTTAAGCAAAGTAGATAGGTGCATGGTTCTGTGCTCAGTCACATCCAACTCTTTGTGACCCTGTGGGCTATAGCCCACCAGGCTCCTCTGTACATGGGATTCTCCCAGCAAGAATACTGGGGCAGGTTGCCATTTCTTTCTCCAGGGGATCTTCCCGACACNAGGAAAGCAGTCCTGAAAATTCATTGGAAGGACTGATGCTGAAGCTCCAATACTCTGGTCACCTAATGAGAAGAACTGACTCATTGAAAAGACTCTGGTGCTGGGAAATATTGAAGGTAGGAGGAGAAGGGGATGACAGAGGATGAGATGGTTGGATGGCATCACCGACTTGTTGGACATGAGCTTGAGTAAGCTTGGCGAATTGGTGATGGACAGGGAAGCCTGGTGTACTACAGTCCACAGGGTTACAAGGAGTCGGACATGACTGAGTGAGCTGATTCTCAGGATTATGTAGAAGAGATATTATAGTAATCATTATTTCACAGATGAAACTGATATAGAAAAATGTTAACTGAATTGTCCAAGACTACACAGCTAGTAAGAGGTAGGAGGTGGCTGTGGATGTGACTTTCTGGAATCCATGTGCTAAACTATTTCACTACACCGTCTCTCTTGCAAATGCTTTCATGGAGCTTACACTTTAGAGGAAGAGACAATGTTAATGAAGGAAGGACACAGAAAACTGTATGACTGCTACACAAGGTTCTCCTTACAGCACAAGATGGGGTGGGATGGTGGGTATGAGTGTATCATAGCTGTGTGCAGTTTTAATGAACATATATTTTTCATGAATGTCTGAGACTTCAAAATTAAATTTTGTAGGATTCTCAGATATTAGCTAGCAATATTTGAGAGTGAATTCTTGTATTCAAAATGGCTGTGAATTAGTGCTGTTCAAAAAAAGAAAGCATCATATGGAAAAATTAGCATTGCTTTCTGTTCCCTGAAAGCTAATATATGTGAGTCTATTAGGTATAGATGACAATGAATGTAGGTTTCTTGCAGAAAAATAGAAATTTTATTTCACTTATATTCTCTCTCTGTCAGAAATGCCATACACTCAAAATCATGATGATTGACCAGGATTATCTTGTACCATTACAGCATTTGCATCAGAAATAAAGCAAATGCGCCATTCTGTACCCACTTCCCTCCTCGCTCCTAAATTCCTTATTTCCTTTGAGAACACTGTTTCACTTAATAGCATGTAGACACAATGGCATCTTGCGGAGGTCATATAATGTAATATATTTCCCCCCAAAATGAGGCACTTTACTTGAGGCCCCTGGAAGAAGCAGGTGACTGCTGCACCTGATTAACTGCCAAATGGGCATACTTCCTTGGGCAGTGTGTCTACCAAGCGTGAGAAAAAGAGACAGCATCCTGTAGTGGGTCACATCCTCTTTCTAACTCTGCCTCATCTTTGCCACTTTTTTCATGATGAAGTACCCAGTAAATCAAGAGATAAATACTAAGCAGAAGGTTCTGGCTCAAGGTTAATGGATGCAACAGAATGCAGCAGAGGATGAATGTCTTTGCTAGGCTCCTGTTAAGGTGACAGCATATTCAAGGTGACATGGTGGTTTTTCTCCTGCTAATTTCCGTTTGACCGCTTCCGGTATCTTTAATCTTGATCCCCAAACTTCAAGATCATTTGGGCTGGAAATCCCCAAACCTTCTCGCCTTTCATTGGAATAATACAGTAAGTATGTAAATCTTAGTGTACACTTAGCAGAGTGTACATTTGGAAGTGGTCACATTTCCAATAGGAGTAAAACAGGCTGCTGACGTTTTGCTTATGAAACCCCCTGGGAATGTCTTCACCAGGTGATTCTAACATAGTGAAAGAGGAGCAGTGTGACGTGGGTAAGAGATAGGGACATTATGGATAAAAGTGAAAGTGAAGTCGCTCAGTCGTGTCCAACTCTTTGTGACCCCATAGACTGTAGCCTACCAGGCTCCTCTGTCCATGGGATTTTCCAGGCAATAGTACTGGAGTGGATTGCCATGTCCTTCTCCAGGGGACCTTCCCAACCCAGGGCTTGAACCCAGGTCTCCCGCATTTTAGACAGAAGCTTTACCGTCTGAGCCACCAGGGAAGTCCTTTTATGGATAAAAGGAACAGGTAATTAACAGCACATTTTAAATCTATTCATTTACTCTGTGACATATCCCTCTGAAGTAAATGCATAGATGAGGCATAAATAAAACTGAATGTATTTGCTAGATGCATTTCCAGTCATTTGTTACAGGGTGAATATGTAGCGATCAGTATTTAACTGCATATTAGCCCAGGTAATGTTTGCAACTTTGGAAGGGTTTGAGATAGAGAACAAGCTTTCTCTGAATCAGAAGGACAGAAATCAGGTAGGTATGTTCAAAAAAGTAAATTAGTATCAAGTTGGTGAAATGAATACTATGATCATTGGAAAAGAAAACAGCTTCTCACATTTTATACTACTGGTCATAATTAAAGAGATTCAAATGGTGGAAAAATAGGAACTCTTGAAGACATATCCTTATTCATCTCATAATGGAGATAGAGACTAGTTTTTGGAATCAAGATTTAGGGCAGATTTTTCTCCTCTGCGATGTTAAGCTTACTTTCTATTTCTCCTTTCATGATCGTCTTATTTGAGGGTTACGCATTTCAAGTTCAGGATACTGGAATTCACTAATAAGGTTTAGATATTTCCATCATCATTAACTGAACCCTAATAGTTGTTCCTGTATTTTTCATGCACATGTATGTGCACTGTATGCATTTGTGCACACTCCTGTCTGCACTTGCTTATTGTAGGCATTAATATAGTAGTTTCTCTATATGTTCATGATTTCTGGTACTTCTCAACACTCTAATTCATGGATGTAGAAATTAGGTTTATGAATACTCTCATATGTTTACATTTCTATACATGTAAATACATGCCTTGATGAAAGTGTATATAATGACCACCCAGTGCAGTTGCAGTGAATACACTGTGATGATCTAAGTTGTGCAAATGGATATGCCAGATTAGCATATCAGTCATTTGATATGGAAAATTATCCCCATCCCTCAAATACAGATGCTTGCTTCATGTACCTTTTTATGTCTTTTCATTTGTCTACAGTTAGACCTAGAGTAGGGAATTGGAGTTATTCACTGGATGTTCAAAACAGAATTTCTTTCAGCATGGTTTCCTATGTATGGAGCCTCTAAAAAATCTACCAACTATCCTCATAGTGACCAAAGTATTTTTTATTTGGGGAAAACGAGGTGAGTAATTACACTCTTAGTTATACTGCCTGCTCTGGGTGTACTAAAGCGAGGGGCACTGCACTGTTAGAGAAATAAGATGAGAACATTAGATCGACGAGAGGGAGGTATTTCAACCACCTCAAATGTTAATCAGAGAATGTTCTTAGGACAGGAATTTGGTACAGAAGCTTCCAGGTATAGATTACTTTGAAATCACTACACTTTTAAAAAAATCAGTGTTTATGAGGAAATATTTTGCTTAGGTTTGTCTTGTTCTCACTTTCTTTAAATAAAGTAATGAATTGTTCCTTTGTTATCTATATGTTTAATTTGAAATTTGAGTAAAATTTAATTAAATGTGTGTGCAATTTGCAGAATGAAACACTAATTACTCCATGGTACAACTGCCACGGTTAATTGCCTTATACTTAAGATCTGGGGTGCTTTGCACATTTTTTTCCTCAGATAATCTAAAGATAGATTTGCCTGATTAATTCATACTATGCAGTTTCTAGAAACTTCTACTTCACCAGGTGACCTGATAGGTAACTGCTGTTCTTTTAACATACCATAGATATAAATGCCGCCTGTTCTTCTCTTCAAGATTAATAAACAAGGAAAATCCACTGCTCTCTGAAGGGTGCCCTGTATGCTTTGCTTAGGCCAAGGGTTAGGGCAAGCATGGTGGTAGTGGTAGGATCTTTTTTAGGAAATCCTCAGAAGCCTTTCTGAGCTTGGATCTCAATTTTGTGACTCAAAATATACTACACTTCCAGGTCAGATTCCCAAAAATTACTTCACCATGTGCACATCTATAACTCTTAGAGAGTGTACACATAACTACACTAGAAGTGTGACAATATGCTTATGAGCAAAGCCTTGCAGTCAGGCTTTTCACATTAAGTTCTTTGTTCACCTTCTTAACTGTGTTACTTCAGACAATCAGCTAACCTCTGTGTGTTTCAGTACATTCGCCAGTAAATTGGAAATAATAAGTTAGCATACCTCATGATAACAATAGCTATTCCCTTTAACTATTAAATGAGGTCATACAAATAGGACAAACAGTAACCCCTTAATAAGCACTGCCTATATCTATCTTAAAGGTATCCATACACACATGAATATATTCACAAATGCCCAACAGGAAAATTATTATGCACTTGAAATTAGACACATATACAGTATATTTCTGCGTGTGTGTGTGTGTGTGTGTGTGAGAGAGAGAGAGAGACATAGCAGGAAGAATGATATGTCTTGTGTAAAAGAAACTCTTGATTCTGGTTTTTGGAAGAAAAAGACTAGATTTTTCAAAATAATACTATCTTGAACTCATATTAATATGGGCCAAAATATTATCATCCTTTTAAAAATCCCTGGATAATGGCACAAAGTGTCTCTCCATTTATTTACACAATAACCTCAAACAATTTTTCTTCTATAAACACCTAATTTCTGTCTCATTGAGAGTCAAAAAATACTAATTAAAGGATTCTGTTTGTTTCCTAAGAATTTCATAAGAATGTAATTATATCCTTTAGCCTTCTTACATAAGTTATTTTCCAGATTGTTTTTATCTTAATAGGTAATGAATAATTTGGGGGAGGTGAATGAGAAGTTTATTTACCCAACCTGCAACCGTAATGATTTCAGTAACATGTATGGGAGGCTATAATCCAGTAGATGTTGGACAGTGGCTGTCAAATATCAGGTGAGTAGTTATATGGATAAAAATATTTACATGCTTCAATGATATTTTTATAGAAAAAGAAAAATATATGTGCTCCAGATGGTTCTTTGGCTTTGCCAGTTTTAAACTTACATAGGCCCAGCTGTAGTCTTTCTTGGGCCTTTAAAACACCAATAAAACATTAATCAAAACCAAGCCTCGTTTCAAATTTTATGGCAGAAAAGATTTTACACACGTTCATTACTTTTTTGAAATTAGATTTTTATTCTCTTTGGGGAACTAGCAGCATCAAATTTCCTTTCCAATCCTCCCTCATCCCCACTTCAAAGCTTCAAAGCCTAGTGGACTTCTTTATACCCTCCCCTTTTCCCATTTTCCCTTTATTAAAGGAAACTATGTGAACAGACTACTTCCTGATGTGCCCTCAAATTTCTTTTGAGGGAGTAAATGAGATAAGGTCTCTGTGGACCTAAATGCCCCTTGAAAAGTTTGGAATTCTTATAATGAATACACTCATTAAATACAAAGCTTTTATACTTTACAGTCTATTCACTGCATTGTGTGTATGCTGATTCTCCTATTTGCAAAGCAGAAATAGAGACACAGATGTAGAGAACAAACATATGGACACCAAGGAGGGCAAAGACGGGTGGGATAAACTAGGAGATTGAGATGAACATACACACACATACACAATGTATAAAATAGATGCTGCTATGCATAGATAACTAGTGAGAACCTAGTGCACAGAACTGGGAAAAATAGAAGGTACAGTCTGTTCATAGGACATATATTCATCTTAAAAAGGCATTCCAATATACATTGGGTGCACATACATACTGTTTGATTCTATTTATAATTAGACCAGTCAAATTCATAGATTCAAAGTACATTTATAGATACCAGGGGCCAGGGGTTGGGGAATGGGGAGAGGGAATGAGGAGCTGGAGTTGGTATCTAATGAGGACAGAGTTTCAGTTTAGGAAGGTGAAAATTTGGGGAGATAGATGGTGAGAGTTGCACAGTAAAATGAACATATTTAGTGCCACTGAACTGTACAATTAAATATGGTTAAAATAGCACGTTATATATGATGTGACTTTTACCTCAGTAATAGAAAACAACTTAATGTTACATGACATTCCTCTCTTTAAAGCAATCCAAGAGTTGCTAAGATCACTGAGAATTATTTTTAAAAACCATTAACTTCATCATGGTCTACTGGACCCTTAACTGCTGGGCCTCCCCTTCTTGGCCTTCTTTCTGACCACTGCCCCACAGCTCATTCGCGTCCCTTTACACTGGCCTCTTTGCTGTGCCTTGAACCTCCTGAGACGCTCCTGTCCCGTCTTAGTACCTGCTGGTGCCTCCAACTGTGATGTTCTTCCTATGAATATTTATTCCACTCACTTGGCTCTATTCTCTTTTTAAATTTCACCACATAAGGAGGATCACCCTTGACTCTCCTGTCTACAATGGCACCCCTATTCCTACCACTCTGCCGCCATCACCATCTATTCTCTCACCTCGTCTTCTCTGCATAAAATGTCTCAATAAATGACATTATCTTACACATGTGTTTGTATATTTGTTTTCTTCCTCTCTACTTCTAAAATGTAATCTCCTGGAAAGCAAGGCTCTCTTTGTTTCCTTCATAGCCATATCTCCAAAGTCTCCCACAATTAGGTGTTATAAAGACAAGTTGAATTGAGAGGAAAAGTTAAATTTTTGCTAAACCTTTGAGATCAGGTTCTCATCTCATGGAATGTGACCTTTAGGCTCTCTCAGGGGTTATTTTTCCTTCGGAGACTTTCCAAAAATTGTTTTTCCAGGAAACAGCTAACCGTCAGAATGTGGCCCCGACCAGCCGTTTAGACCTGATAACAAATGAGCCTATCCCTGTAAAGGTCAAGACCTGCGCACCAATCAGACTGTCCCCACCCTAGCTGCACCCGTTTGTGGTTTTTGTGCTTAAAAATGCTCTGTAACAACTGTTCGGGGTTCGTTCCTCCCTGGAGGTGACTGAACCCCGATGCGCCGGCCCAATAAATCCTCCTGCTGTTTGCATCGAATCCAAGTCTCGGTGATCTTTGGAGCGATGGGTCCTAGGAAAACACCGTAAGGTCTAACAGAATAAATAAATGTAAAATGCACTGTTCCAGATGTCTTTAATCCTTTCCTGTCATCGAAGTGAAATCAGACTTCTCTAAAAGTTTAAAAAAAAAAAAAAAAGTCTCAGTGCAGAGCATGGCTCTGTCTCTTGGAAGAAAATTGGCCTACTAGCTTTGGGTAAGTTACTTAAAACAAGAAAAGGGTGTTTAGGCAGTTAGGTTTTATGGAGCTGCGAGCACTGGCATTTATTCTCTTACATCCAAATTTCCCTAAAATCTCTGATAGAGCTACTTACTAAAATAGGAGCACAGATTAAAAAAATAATAATTGACTCTAGACACAATAGCCACAGGGGCTTCGCTGGTGGTCCAGTGCTTATGGGTCCACCTTGTAATGCAGGGGACACCAGTTTGACCCCTGGTCCGGGGAGATTCCACATGCCAGAGGGTAACCAAGCCCATGTGCCACAACTGCTGAGCCTGTGAGCCACCATCTCCTGAGCCCATTCACTGCACCTACTGAAGCCTGCATGTCCTAAAGCTTATGCTCCAAAACAAAACGAACCGTCTCAGTGAGAAGCCCAAGCAACTCAGCTAGAGAGTAGTCCCTGCTCACAGCAACTAGAGAAACATCTGAATGCAGCAATGAAGACTCAGGACAGCCAAAAATAACTAAATAATTTTAAAAATAGTATTTTTTTTTCCTAAAGGATGAAATAATCAGAAACAAGGAGAGCCTTAGCAGAAAAAAAATTACTAATACATATATTAGTAAATTAGTTTATCAGATTATGATGAATGTGACTGAAAACTTTAGTTGACTTGCCCAAGGTACATGGAACCAGAATCAGAGGGAAAGTCACTGTCGTCATGCCTACCCCACTTTCAATGTGCATCCTCCTTGCAATCTTACATTGGTATTACAAAGGATTCCTCAGCCATATTCTAGAAACATTAAAGCAGATTTTTTTTTTTCCTGGAGTTGAGGACTCTGTATTTTTATTTTTATTCAAGATGAACCTATGAAGCTAAAGTTTTTGTAGTATTTATGACATGCTACCTATATAATTACTATTCCTTAGGTCCTAGAACTGTCCCAGTTCCATGTTATATGAGATCTACCAAGTTAAACAAACTTCCCTGGTCTAAGGTTTTTCCTTGCAGGACACTGACATGGTCTTCACAGCAGAATATGTGTCCAAACTATCTTCAAAATACTGCAGCTTTCAGCCAGTAATGAAACAATATTGCTAATCTCCCCAGTTCCACTTCTTACACAGAAATAAACAAGCCAGACAAAGTCAATAAATTGGCAAGGCACTGGCTTTGCTAGACCTTCTGACTTGGATGTATTAAAACTGAATGTGGTTACTGACAGTACTAATGATTGTTCTAGCCACTTACCCAACTGACTGCCATGGAAAATGACTATAATGAGATCTCCACAGCAACAGTCCCTTTCAGAAGCTACTGGTTTCAATATTTTTACTAGTAAGCTATTGTAAATTATTTTCAACTGTAGTTTTCCCCTAAAGGAGGATAAGTGAGTTTTGTATTTAGCCACAGAATTTAGGTGCTATTTCCAAAGAATAGCAAGGAGAGATGAGAAAGCCTTCCTCAGCGATTAAGGCAAAGAAATAGAGGGAAACAATAGAATAAGAAAGACTAGAGACCTCTTTCAGAAAATTAGATACCAAAGGAACATTCCATGCAAAGATGGGCTCCATAAAGGACAGAAATGGTATGGACCTGACGGAAGCTAAAGATATTAACAAGAGGTGGCAAGAATACACAGAAGAACTATACAAAACACAGCTTCATGACCCAGATAATCATGATGGTGTGATCATTCACCTAGAACCAGACATCTTGGAATGTGAAGTCAAGTGGGCCTTAGGAATCATCACTACGAACAAAGCTAGTGGAGGTGATGGAATTCCAGTTGAGCTATTTCAAATTCCAAAAGATGATGCTGTGAAAGTGCTGCACTCAATATGTCAGCAAATCTGGAAAACTTAGCAGTGACCACAGGACTGGAAAAGGTCAGTTTTCATTCCAGTCTCAAAGAAAGGCAATGCCAAAGAATGCTCAAACTACCACACAATTGCACTCATCTCACATGCTAGCATAGCAATCCTCAAAATTCTCCAAATCAGGCTTCAACAGTACATGAACCATGAACTTCCAGATGTTCAAGCTGGTTTTAGACAAAGCAGAGCAACCAGAGGTCAAATTGTCAACATCCATTGGATCATCAAAAAAAGCAAGAGAGTTCAAAAAAAAATCTGCTTTATAGACTACACCAAAGCTTTTGACTGTGTGGATCACAACAAACTGTAGAAAATTCTTTTGGAGAGGGGAATACCAGACCACCTGACCCACTTCCTGAGAAATTTGTATGTAGTTCAAGAAGCAACAGTTAGAACTGGACATGGAACAACAGACTAGTTCCAAACTGGGAAAGGAGTACATAAAGGCTGCATATTGTCACCCTGTTTATTTAACTTATATGCAGAGTATGTCTTGCAAAATGCCAGGCTGGATGAGACACAAGCTGGAATTAAGACTGCCAGAAGAAATATCAATAACCGCAGACATGCACATGACACAACCTTTATGGCAGAAAGCAAAGAAGAACTATGGAAACTCTTGATGAAAGTAAAAGAGGAGAGTGAAAAAGTTGTCTTAAAACTCAATATTCCCAAAACTAAGACTTGCCACTTCATGGCAAATAGAAGGGGAAATAATGGAAACAGTAAGAGACTTTTTTTTTGGGGGGGGGGGCTCCAAAATCACTGCAGATGGTGACTGCAGCCATGAAATTAAAAGACGCTTATTTCTTGGAAGGAAAGTTATGACCAACCTAGATAGCATATTCAAAAACAGAGACATTACTTTGCCAACAAAGGTCCATCTAGTCAAGGCTATGGTTTTTCCAGTGGTCATGTATGGATGTGAGAGTTGGACTGTGAGGAAGGCTGAGGGCCAAAGAATTGAGGCTTTTGAACTGTGGTGTTGGAGAAGACTCTTGAGAGTCCCTTGGACTGCAAGGAGATCCAACCAGTCCATTCTGAAGGAGACCAGCCCTGGGATTTCTTTGGAAGGAATGATGCTAAAGCTGAAACTCCAGTACTCTGGCCACCTCATGCGAAGAGTTGACTCATTGGAAAAGACTCTGATGCTGGGAGGGATTGGGGGCCAGAAAAGAAGGGGACGACAGAGGATGAGATGGCTGGATGGCATCACCGACTCGATGGATGTGAGTTTGACTGAACTCCAGGAGTTAGTGATGGACAGGGAGGCCTGGCGTGTTGTGATTCATGGGGTCGCAAAGAGTCGGACATGACTGAGTGATTGAACTGAACTGAACTGAGCTGGCCTTGAATTCAGCTCTTTTGTCTCCCTCAAGAAGCAGTAAGAATTTTAAAATTCACTTTTTTTCTTTTTTAGTGGCCTTTGCATGGAATTCCTCACCTAAATCTTTAATGAAGAGATGAAACGATGAGAATAAAATGCAAATTAGAACATTATTTACAACTTTTTCATTACTTGAAATCTAAATGTCTCCCTATAAACCACAGAGACCTACAAGATCTGGCCCCTGGAGATTCCAGATTTGCCCACATTCCCTACAGCTTTCATTGCCTTCTAGCAAGATGACTGGCAACACCCTTACAACACACATTGCAAAAGCCTACTACTGCTACAGCAAATATGTATAAACATTTATACAAGTTCTTATAAGGTATCTATAATTCTGTTAACGGCTTCATGTTTTAACCCTATCTTCACCACACCCAGTGAAATAAGTTATGTCCTTTTTTTTTCCATTTTATATCTGAGGACACTGAAGCACAAAGTATTTAAGTACATCCAAAATCACATATGCACTAAGTAGCAGAGTTGGATTTGAACCGAGGCCGTTTGACTTCAGGGTTGATATTCTTAACCACTTTGCCACTCTACAAACAGACCACAATTTTCCCTTGCTTTATACACTTGAATGTCTGGCTATCTCACTTTAAGATTCAATGTAGGGGTTCTTTGAGTTCTGGTTCCTGTCTGCCCCATTAAACCTGTCCTCTACCATAAGACTAGTTACATAATATGCAGGGCCAGATGCCGAATGAAAATGCTGAGTCATCGTTAAAAAATCACTGATGATTTTATGACAGTGACACAGAGCATGAAAGGAAGTGGAGGGGCCTTCTGAGATGGACCAATCACAGCAAAGTGGTACATCTTTGATACGGGCCCTACTCTCCCATCATCTTCTACTATATTCATTGTGCTCTTGCTGCTTCTGCCTGTGGCCTCTACATTTGCAGATCTCCTTACTAAAATGTCTCCTTACCTACAGTCTTGAAGACATGTGGGACATCATCAGGTGTGCCAATATAGACATTTTCAGGAAGAAAAGAGAGTGATAAAGGGGAAGAAAAAAATATTTGAAGAAATAATGGCATAAAATTTGATGAAAAATATTAAACGCCTAAGAAGTTCAAATGGAGAAGGCAATGGCACCCCACTCCTGTACTCTTGCCTGGAAAATCCCATGCATGGAGGAGCCTGGTGGGCTGCAGTCCATGGGGTCGCTGATAGTTGGACACGACTGAGTGACTTCCCTTTCACTTTTCACTTTCATGCACTGGAGAAGGAAATGACAACTCACTCCAGTGTTCTTTCCTGGAGAGTCCCGGGGATGGGGGAGCCTGGTGGGCTTCCATCCATGGGGTCACACAGAGTCGGACACGACTGACGCAACTTAGCAGCAGCAGCAGCAAGAAGTTCAATGGACTCTGTTTTGTTTAAATCCAAAGAAATTCAGACATAGTATTCCATAACCAAACTATATAAAGCCAAAGATAAAAGGCAACTCTTGAAAAGAACTAGAGAGAAGTGACTCAACATGTTCAAGGGATTTCAGTAGCATTAACAACCTATTTTTCATCAAAACTATGGAAGTCAGAAGGCCATGGATGAAATATTCAATGCACTGAAAGAAAAAGCTTGTTAACCAAGAATTTTGTATGCAACACAGTGGGTATAGTAATGGAAAAATCAGAACATTAACATATAAGTAAAATTGAGAGATTTGTTGCTAGCAGAACTGCCCTACAAGACATACCACAGGAAATCCTTAGACAGAACTGAAAGGATAGTAGGCAATAAATCAAAACTATATGAAGAAATAAAAATCATCAGCAACAGAAATCACATAGTTTACAAAAGTCAGCATAAATATATTTTTTGTTTATTACTCTATTTTATCCTACCTTATTTAAAAGACAGGTGCACAGCAAAGTAATTAGAAATCTGTATTGATGAAAAGTAATGAATGAAGATGTAATTTTTATGAGAAACATAGCACAAAGGAAGTAGGAAGCAAAGGAAATATTACAGAAGCAGTTTTTTGTATACCAACTGAAATTAAAATGGTATTGATCTAATCTAGATTATAATAAAATAGTCAACTGCAAATCCCCAGGTACTCCACCAAGCAAAGGAACTGAAAAAAATAGTAAAAGGAATGACACCTGGATTAAAAATGGGACACTAGAAAATATTCAACATAAAAGAAGGTACTAATGGAGGGATGTATGTTCATATGTGTTAGCAGCTCAGTTATGTACGACTCTGCTGGATTGTACCAGGCTCCTCTCTCCAGGCAAGCACACTGGAGTGGGTTGCCATTCCCTTCCTCAGGGGATTTTCCAGGCCAAGGCATCACACCTGGATCTCTTGCATTGCAGGTGGATTCTTTACCACCTGAGCTACCAGCAAAGTCCAATGGAGGGTAGAAAAACAAACCAAAAGGCATGAGACATATGGGAAACAACTAGAAAATTTACAAATAAATCCCACTTTGTAACTGATTACCCTAAACATATATGGATTAAACAGTCCAAAGGCAGAGATTAGAAGACTGAATAAAATAAACAGTGATCCAACACTATGCTGTTTGTATTACGGATGCATTTTAAAATTGGTTGAAAGCAAACAAATATTTTTTAAGTTATAAAATGCAGAAGGCAGACATGAGAGATCTGGAATTACTATACTAATATCAGACAAAACCAGTTTACAAACAAAATTTAAAAGTAACTACATATAAAGTAGGATATTTTAGAATGGGATAAAAGGATCAGTCATTTAGGAAAACTACAATAATTATAAACATACACCCACCTAACATCAGAACTACATGGGGGAAAATACATGGAACATAAACTGAAAAAAAAAAAAATGAAGGGAGAGGATGTTTTAAAAAAAATCACTGATCAAATCAAAACCAAAATGAGATTTCACCTCACACCTAGTAGGATAGCTATTTAAAAAACAAACAAACAAACAAACAAACAAACAAAAACTGGGACTAATAAGTTTTGACAAGTAGGGAAATATTTGAATCTTTTTCGATGTTGGTAGAAGTGTAAAATGGTAAAGCGGCTATTCGAGACAGTTTGATGGCTCCTCACAAAGTTAAAAATAGAGTTAATATGATTCAGCAGTTTTACTTTTGGCTATGTCTTCAGATGTAAAAGTAGAATCTCAAAGGAATATTTGTATACCTATATGTGCAGAGACAATATGCACAATAGTTAATAAAGTAGAAGCAACCCAAGTGTTTAGCCACAGGGATAAGCATGGTGATATACAGTTGTTGTTTAGTTGTCGAATCGTGTCCTACTCTGTGAAGCCATGGACTGCAGCACTCCAGGCCTCCCTGACCCTCACGATCTCCCGTAGTTTGCCCAAGTTCATGTCCACTGCATCGGATATGGGGCACATCAATCATGTGTGATGCCATCCAGCCATCTCATCCTCTGACATCCTCTTCTTCTGCCCTCAGTCTTTCCCAGCATCAGGGACTTTTCCAATGATGGTGGTATATACATGGAGTGAAATATTCAATCTCAAAAGAGAAGAAATTCTGGTATGTTTCAACATGGATGAACTTTGCAAATACTATGTTAAGTGTTAAAAGTCAGACAGAAGAGGACAGATGTTTACCTTCCAGAATTGTATCTTATGACATTGTTTATTTGAAGAACTGCCAGACTGTTCTCCAAAGTTACTACATTATTTTGTTTCCTCCAGAAGTGAACACATCTATTTTTCTGATTTTTGCCTTATTTTGAATTAATTGCATAAAGATGTTTAGCTTCCATTTTGTTTCACTCTTAGCTTGTTTATTATGCTGTATTTTTAGCAGTTGTACATTTTTTATGATATCGGTTTACTTTCAAATAATATCATACCACTTTGTGTATGTTATGAAATTAATTCCATTTGTTCCTTCCACCCTTTGAGCTGTATTTACTAGACATTTGAATTCTACATTATATAAACCCTCAAAATACATTTATATTAATTTGTCTTTATCTGAACTGTATTTCAAGGTATTTTTAAAAAGATGAAGAAATTGTATATTTATATTTTTAATGTATTTTACCATCCCTAGTACTCTTTCATTCTTTCCATATAACAAACTATACAACTGTCTCATTTTCTTCAGTCTAAGGTACTTTCTTTAATATGTCTCAAAGTGCAAATCTTCTGGAAACACATTTTCCAGGTAGTTTTTGCTCTGCAAGAGATCTTTCTTTCAGCTTCATTTCTGAATGCTGTTTTCATGGATAAAAAATTTAACATTGACATATTTTGTTTTCCTTTTAACAAGTTAAAGGCATTTCATTTTCTTTGCCTTTGCATTGTTTCTGAAAATTAAGTAGTAATTCTTACATTTTTTTTCCTCTGCAAATGATTTGTCTCTTCTCTGGCTGATTTTATGATTTTCCTTTTATGACTGGATTTTCTCATTTTGATCTTGAACTGCCCTGGTAATTTTTTTCTTTGTGCTTACCCTGGTTCACTTTTATTAAACAGTTTTGGATTTGTGGATTTACAGTTTCCATGAAAGTTTAAAAACTGTAAGAACATTATTTCTTCAAGTACGTTTGCTGCATCTTCCCTCATTTTCTACTGTGACTCTGTACACATGTATTAGCTGTATTATCTCACAGGTTTTTTTTTTTTCCCCAACTCTTAAACTTCAAAATTATTTTTTTGGTCTGCAGGGTCCTATCCATTGGTCCCATCCTATGATAAAAAAGTTTTCTGGTTTCTTTCCAATACTTCTATTTAATTTTTTATACCTTTTATTTCTCCTCTTTGTATGTTCCTTAATTTCTTTACGTTCTTGAGCATCTTTACACTATGTGGGTTAAAGTAGATAGAATAGTTGAGCACTATAATTAAGACATGACTATTCAGGACTTTGAATCACCACTTCAACCGGTGAGAGTTTAACATCTCCCGGTCTTGTATGAATTCAAAGAATTGATCATCCCAATAGTTGTTATTTTACTGGCCTTGTCTTTGTCTACAAATGTATAACTTATTATTTAGTTGTAAGGGAGGAAAAATACTTTCCGTCTACCCTTATGAATTCTTGACTGGAGCCCTTTTAACAATGGATGGATAAGCAAAAGAAAAACTAACGAAAGTTTGTTAACAGCATACCTCATGTACGCATGAGAGATTCCTTGGGGAAAACAATGAGTGACCCTCAGAAGTGGCTTGGACCTCAGATGTAAATACTATCCCTCAGTTAAAGACAGAAAAAAGATTTAGGGTAGGTCAGTTATAGGAAGGAAGGTAGTCAGAAAAAGCATGGTAAAAAAAGAGGAAAGTTTGCTAGACAGTAAGTCTGTAAGGCTTCTCCACTGGTAAGGCACTTGTCTCCATGGATTAGCCTTTATCATTCTTGGTAGAAAAAAGAGGAGGGACACTATCCTTTCGTGAATTTATATCCTGCTTTTACATAAATAGTAGAGGGCAGGGAGCTTTTCTTGTATCTGCTTATTTTCAAAGACCTTCAGAAAAAACAGTCCTCAAGCCAAAAGGCAAAGTGTTAATCACTCAATCTTCTGAACCACCATCGCTTGTTACAGCCTAAACTTAAAGAGATAGCCAAGAAGAATTCTGGAACGGTTTCTCCCTGTAGCTTTCTCCTCACAGGTATTTTTCCTGAATAATTCCTGGCTCCCTTGAACTCTGATATATGCTTTCCTTATTTCATTAAAATTGCCATGTTCAACTTAGTTTTCAACAAACTCCCCTTGAAGCATAAAGTGCCTCCATTCAGAAAGAGCTATCATAGAGGTAATATTTGCTGTTTGGAGATTTCATCAACTGCCTGTTGGCCAATATAAAAATGGACATTTCATATATTTTGTCTAATTATTTTAACTGTTTATGGTGGGAGTAAATGCCCTGTATTTGTTATTTTTTTATAATTGCTTTTTTAAGTGTTGTACATTGGGCACTATTAATTTACATCGTAAAAGACTTTGAAATCTGTGTCTTTCCTCAGAAAAGGGTTGATTTTGTCATAATATACAGTTTCTTTACTGGGTGATCACTTCTAACTGTGTATTCTTGGTTTTATCATGTTAGGAAACATTTCTGAAAGCCTAGAATGTTACACAAGTCCCTCTGTGTTCAAAGGATTCAATTTTCAAATTATGTTTCCCCTTGGATCTTATTAGGATTTTGTTTTATTGTCCAATTTCTTAAAATACATTGCTTTATCTTTTACATACAGATTTGTGGGTACCTATGATGAGAAGACCACTCCAAAATCAATTGTTCCATCATAAATAGAAGGCATAGAATTTTACAGTGGCTTGTTATGCAGCATTATTTTAGCAAGAGTCAACTAAATCCAGCACCCTTCCTATACACAATGATACAATGTACTTTACATAGCAGATCACAAATAAAGCTTTGTGGTAATGACTTTTTGTTATCTTATGATCCCTTATTACATTGTACACTTAAGGAGAGCAGAGATACTGTTTAATTTTCTTCCTTTTATAACTTGGGCAATTAGCACAATTCTGGGCACAACAGATGCTTCAAAATATGTTTTGATATCTATTGACAGAATAGAAGGTTTCAAGCAGTTTAGGCAGACACCAACACTTGGAATTTTACAAATCCATCTCCTGTAATAGCACAGAATGCTTTAAATACAAGAGTAATAAGCAGGTCAAAGCTGAGAGTTAACCTTACTGTTCTTTATAAATAAAAAGATTTTACTTCTCTCAGCCTTAGGGCTTTTTTCATTTTCATAAATCAAAAGTAGCATACTTAACATTTGCTACCTCTAGCTTTAAACTTCACTTTTATGCCAGTTATTTAAATACATAAAATGAGATCTGACCAAAGCCATATAGACTAAATACCCACTGAGGAAGTGTGGATGAGGGTACACTGAAAATGTTTGAAAAGGACGATTATAAACCATCATTATAACTAGAAGTGTTATTATTTTGTGTGATATGGCAGTGCAAAGTTTCTGATGCCTAACTGAGCAAATTAGTTAACCTCTCTATGGCTCTATCTTATCTACAAAACCAAGCAATTAGATAAGTTGACATACACATTTGCTTGTTTGCTTTCAGTTCTATAATGCTGTCACAGTTAAGACAACCTAATTTATTACTGGAGAGAAGTAGTTTGCCCTCTGGCAAAAATCCTTCTTGCTTATTAGCAAAGATTTTAAGACTCTACTTCTTGCATTTGGCCCTGTTACACTTTTTCCTTCTAAAGCTTAGCCTCCCTTTAGACCACAAAGCATTTTGTACTTCAATGTTTTTACTAGTATTTTTTATATTAATTGTATTACTCCTTAGGAAACCAACTAATTCATCTTAAATAAAAATTTCATTGTGTCAATTTTTCTGAAAGAATATGAAGATCTTGTAAAAAATCTATTTTTCCAGTGACTCTATCATCTACATCTACCCCAGACCATTAATAATTATATATCATCAACAAAATATTTGCATTTAGCAAACATAACACTTAATAACTATTGCTAAGAAAATATAATATTTTCCTTATCAAATATTTATGGAAATGACTCCTCTGAAATAACTTATGCATATCTGATGAACATGTTAGTGGTGTGGTCATTGCAATAATGACTCAATGGACATGAATCTGAGCAAACTCCAGGAGACAGTTAAGGACAGGGAAGCCTGGTGTGCTGCAGTTCACTGGGGTTGCAAAGAGTTGGACACAGCTGAGGGACTGCACAACAACAACACATTGCAATAAGCAATATTTTGATGGTTTATTAGTCCTTCTTGATTTTCAGTGGCTTTCTTCTAATTCTTTCCTGAGAGTAAATAACATTAAATCTGAAAACCCTCTTGAAATCAAAAAGAAGTAATCAGTGTAGGTTAGATGAATTACTTGAGATAAGATTTTTGAGATTACTTTGGCCAGAAAGAAATAGAGAAGACAAAATAGACGATTCCACTCTAGCCAAATGAGTGCTAATGATTTTTTTAGAAACACACAGGAGAATAACTTAATATCAAAATACTACATTATATGACAAATTCTAACACTTTTAAAAATATAAATTTGCTAATTTTAAAAATTTTGTTAAAAATTAGACATTGTGGTATCTTGGTTTTATCTGTCTTTCTACAAATATATGCACATGTGCAAGTTTCTTAATGTTTTAATTCATAGCTTAAATTAATAGTATATACTATAAATCTGCTCCTATATTATTCATCCCATCTCTAAAAACTAGAAAGACTCTCAAATGGCAAATGGCTTTTAAAAGTAATTCAATTAAAAAAAAAATATATATATATATCAGTTCAGTTCAGTCGCTAAGTT
This sequence comes from Neotragus moschatus, assembly GCA_006410615.1. NCBI lineage: Eukaryota > Metazoa > Chordata > Mammalia > Artiodactyla > Bovidae > Neotragus > Neotragus moschatus. The sequence goes on along the minus strand of SJYA01003257.1, from coordinate 256,929 downwards.
GTGTCCGACTCTTTGCAACCCTGTTGTCCCCTTCCCCTCCTGCCCCCAGTCCCTCCCAGTATCAGAGTCTTTTTCCAATGAGTCAACTCTTCGCATGAGGCGGCCCAAAGTACTGGAGCTTCAGCTTCAGCATCATTCCTTCCAAAGAAATCCCAGGGCCGATCTCCTTCAGAATGGACTGGTTGGATCTCCTTGCAGTCCAAGGGACTCTCAAGAGTCTTCTCCAACACCACAGTTCAAAAACATCAATTCTTCAGTGCTCAGTCTTCTTCACAGTCCAACTCTCACATCCATATATGACCACTGGAAATACCATAGCCTTGACTAGACGGACCTTAGTCGGCAAAGTAATATCTCTGCTTTTGAATATGCTATCTAGGTTGCTCATAACTTTTCTCCCAAGGAGTAAGCGTCTTTTAATTTCATGGCTGCAGTCACCATCTGCAGTGATTTTGGAGCCCCAAAAAATAAAGTCTGACACTGTTTCCACTGTTTCCCCGTCTATTTCCCATGAAGTGATGGGACTGGATGCCATGATCTTCGTTTTCTGAATGTTGAGCTTTAGGCCAACTTTTTCACTCTCCACTTTCACGTTCATCAGAGGCTTTTTAGTTCCTTTTCACTTTCTGCTATAAGTGTGGTGTCATCTGCATATCTGAGGTTATTGATATTTCTCCCGGCAATCTTGATTCCAGCTTGTGTTTCTTCCAGCCTAGCGTTTCTCATGATATAGTCTGCATATAAGTTAAATAGGCAGAGTGACAATATACAGCTTTGACGTACTCCTTTTCCTATTTGGAACCAGTCTGTTGTTCCATGTCCAGTTCTAACTGTTGCTTCCTGACCTGCATACTTGGTTAAATAAAATATATTACTAAAGTTAAAAAAAAAAAAAAGTAATTCAAACATACCAAGTTACTAAAAACAGTACAAAGCACTTCTCTGCCATTCACTTAACTTCCCAAATGTTGCATCTTATGTAACCACTGAAAAAGTAGCAAAACCAGAAAAGTGACATTAATAGAATGCTAATTCATCTACAGATTTAATCAAATTTGCCCCATTTTTGGACTCCTTCCATTTTTTTCCTAGTCCAGGGTCCAATCCCACATCCCACATGTTGAGTACAGTTTTCTGCCTATTTAGTCTCTTCTTATCAAGGAGTTTTTCCATCTTCACTGTCTATCATGACTATGACATTTTTTAAAAGTACTGGCTTATTATTTTAGTTATTTCTGTTACATATAGCACTTTGACATAAAAATGGGACAATGAGAATATCAACAAATTTTTATAAACTTTCCACAGGTTCTGGGATACCTATATTAGTAAAATTTATACACACACATATACTCTAAGAAGGACTGTTATCTTGTTTATTTGATAATGCTTTCCACGTAATTTACTATACCAAATAAACCCAATCAGTCTAAGAGCTCTCCTTTACAAGATGAGAGAAAAATCCTTTGAGACATCCCAGGGGCACTCTTGGAAATTTCAGTTTTTGTTCAAGAACAAAAAGGTTCCATTTAGATTTTGACTTGGGAGAGTCATCAAAAATGTCAAAGAAGTTTAAACATTTGATTAAATAGGATCATTATAAAACAATACTTAGTTATCTATTTAACCAAAGTGATAATAAAAAATTTTAAAGGCAAATACTGAAGGTTAAACAGTTGTGAACAAATGTTAGGTCTCTTAATGTTGAGAATGACCACTTGTCCTAAGTAATCAGAAACAGATTATTTTGATAAAATGCAGAGTATCTGTTTTCTAGTCAAATAAACTCAAAAAATAAAGAAAAATATTTTACCGTCTCTTATTTAGAATATACCAATAAGTCAATAAATCCCTGTAATTTTAACAGAGAAATAAAAGGAAATTGTAACCTTGCATCAGTATATGATTAACAGTAAAGCTAATTTTTAAAAATCAAATCTTTATAAACCTATCCAATCTTAGCAGCTTGATCATGTAAAATAAGATTCTCTCTTTTCAACTTTTTATATCCATTTACATTTTGCTTTTTACTTCTCCCTTTTTTTTTCTGAAACAACCTATAAGTAACCATTAAACGAGGACAAAATTACTTTCATTAGCTTTAATGAAAACGTAGTTTCTTTTCCTTCATTCTGTGGTTTCCACTGGTTTCATTTACATTTGTTGATTAACATTTTTCATTCTTAGTAGTCTTAAATTTCAGCGAAAACTAGGAAGCATGCAATTGTGAACTACAGAAGGTATTTTTAATGGGCCAAAATATCTTCAGTTCCTCTGTACAAAAATGTGAAAAGTAGATAAACTTACATTTATCTTCAGAAATTAATATTGCAGTATTTCATCTTATTTAGAAATGATCTAGATATCCAATGAATATTCATTATTTAACTTAATTTGGTAGAGCTTTAAGGTTTCAAGTCATCAAAAAGATTTTTCAGATGAATTTCAATAGACATAAAACATAATTATGGTTGAAAAGCTCATTTATAAACTGTTATCCCACTTATATCTATTTAATTAACTTGTTCTTAAAAATTATGCTTGAATAACCCATGAAATTTTCATGAGACATTAAACAAAGCAAGTTATCATCTTCAGTTGCTTTCCTGTTAACAAATAAGGCAAGTTATCAAAAATATCATAGAAGCAAGGAACCTAAAAGTTAAACATATAGTTCTTCCTTTTTTTTTTTTTAACTGCTGCTTTTGGCATGCACTGAGCAATTTATTTTTACTGTGCACTTTGCTTTTAGGTTGGATTTATAGTTTTACAATTTTCCACATCTCACAGAGGCACCATAAGCTTAGCTTGCTGCTGTTACTGCCGCTAAGTCGCTTCAGTCGTGTCTGACTCTGTGCGACCCCATAGAGGGCAGCCCACCAGGCTCCCCCATCCCTGGGATTCTCCAGACAAGAACACTGGAGTGGGTTGCCATTTCCTTCTCTAATGCATGAAAGTGAAAAGTGGAAGTGAAGTCGCTCAGTCGTATCCGACTCTTAGCGACCCCATTGACTGCGGCCCACCAGGCTCCTCCATCCTTGGGATTTTCCAGGCAAGAGTACTGGAGTGGGGTGCCATTGCCTTCTCCATAGCTTACCTGGGTAGAAAAAAATACATATGTGTTCATTACACTTAATGCTAACAAGTTTGGAGACATACCTGTTTTCTTATTATACTGACGATTTTAAAACTAGCTTTATTCAGGATGGGGAACGCATGTACACCTGTGGCGGATTCATGTCAAAGTATGGCAAAACCAATACAATATTGTAAAGTAATTAGCCTCCAATTAAATAAATAAATTTATATTTTAAAAAAATTAAAAAAATAAAACTAGCTTTATTTATCACAGATTATCTCAGACCATGTGAACTTAAAAAAAAATGGAGGTTGTTTCTATATTTCCAACTGTCCTATAAGTAGTTAATTTATATAAGTGCTCATTTATTTTTTAGCCAATTAAATGAAACTCCTCTTATGGGTTTTATGATTAATTTGGTGATACCATCTGCAGATAGGATAACACTACACATCTACAACGTACACATAAAGAGACATACGAAACACACAGATACAGACATCCTAAAGTTTTCCCTTTTAAAATGCAACTATGAGTCAATAAAACATAGGACTCCGTGATAAAAAGTCTGCCTGCCAGCACCAGAGATACTGGTTCAATCACTTGTCCAGGAAGATCTCACATGTCTGAACCGAAGCCCATGTGCCATAATCGCTAAGCCTGTGCTCAGGAGCCTGGGAGCCACGACTACTGAGCCCACATGCCGCAACTGCTGAAGCCTGAAAGCTCAAGAGCCTGTGCTCTGCAACAAGAGAAGGCTCCTCTACGAGAAGCCTGTATCCGATAACTAGAGAGTAGCACCTGCTCTCTGGAACTAGAGAAAAGCCTGCAGAACAGCGAAGACCCAGCACAGCCAAATAATAAAGAAATAGGATCATCTTTTTAAACAACATAGCAATACAAACTCACTGATTTAAAAGCACTTTACATTGTTACCTGAATTCTTTTCCTGGTTAATGGGACAAGTTAAAATTAACTGCTTAATATCACGGGTAATGCTTTTTTATTGACATTTGTAGAGAAGGCTTTTTAAGACTCTTTGCCTCGTGGCTCTGTAGTAAAGAATCAGCCTGCAATGCATGAAACTTGCAGGAGACGCAGTTTCAATCCTCGGGTCAGGAAGATTCAATGGAGGAGGAAATGACTACTCATCCCAGAATTCTTGCCTGGAGAATCCTATGGACAGAGGATCCTGGCGGACTACAGTCCATGAGGTTGCAAAGAGTCAGACATGACTGAGCACAAACATGAGATGGAATCTATAGAGGCTGTGGGCAACCTTCCAGGCAAGTGACCAAGGTGACACCAAGCAGTTTTCTGAATGTCTCTAAAGCAATCTAAGAAGATAAAATACCCAATCTATTTCCAATTAGCCTTTTTCTTTTTCATTTTCAGGTAGTTGTGTTCAGAGGTTTCTTTAAAATCCCCAATGAAGGGTATGGGACCTACAGTTAAAAGAGACTATTGGAAGCTAAGGGAATGAAGTGGAAAAGAGATGATGTGGCAGGGATAGACCCAGGGATGAAGGAGGTAGGAATTTGAAGGGAGGCATATCAAGGGGTTCAAAGGAACTGAATGGAAGATCTAAGGAGGCAATGGAGAGAGAGAGGAGAAGCAGCAGTAAGAAGGAAGAGATCTTGGGGTATTCAGGAGGGAGAGGTCTTCAGTTTCTCAAAGAAGGTGATGAAGGTCAAAATTATCCTGAGTGAAATCATGCCAACAAAAAAGAGGTGGATAGAATTGCCAGAACATATAGTGAGCAAGGGCTTGAGAAGGGGGTTTTAGTCAACTCAGAATTTCCCATGGGAAGAACAGAATCAAATAAAGAGAATAGAGATTCTTTTAAAAAATAGCTCTTATTAGTTTCTGGATATCAGCTTCCAATTAGTCCACTTCTGACCATAGAACTCATATATATATATATATATGTACACACATACACACACACACACACACATACATACACATTTATACACATATATACATACACCCATACACACATATACATCCTATCAAAAATCTTGTAATCAGTATTTAGGACAAGCAGTAAACATTCCTGGAAGTACTGAATTCTTTTTCTAAGGTATATTTATTGAGTGAGTCAAAACCAAAGCTAATAACCATTTTATTTATTTATTTGACAACTGATGCAAGAGATTTCTACAAAGAGGGTACAAAAGAAGCAGTCCTCCTAAGATTCACAATCACATCCAAAGGTAGCATAAAGAAAGACCTAGAAAATCCCGCTTGAGAGCTGGCAGTGATGTNTTGAATATGCTATCTAGGTTGCTCATAACTTTTCTCCCAAGGAGTAAGCGTCTTTTAATTTCATGGCTGCAGTCACCATCTGCAGTGATTTTGGAGCCCCAAAAAATAAAGTCTGACACTGTTTCCACTGTTTCCCCGTCTATTTCCCATGAAGTGATGGGACTGGATGCCATGATCTTCGTTTTCTGAATGTTGAGCTTTAGGCCAACTTTTTCACTCTCCACTTTCACGTTCATCAGAGGCTTTTTAGTTCCTTTTCACTTTCTGCTATAAGTGTGGTGTCATCTGCATATCTGAGGTTATTGATATTTCTCCCGGCAATCTTGATTCCAGCTTGTGTTTCTTCCAGCCTAGCGTTTCTCATGATATAGTCTGCATATAAGTTAAATAGGCAGAGTGACAATATACAGCTTTGACGTACTCCTTTTCCTATTTGGAACCAGTCTGTTGTTCCATGTCCAGTTCTAACTGTTGCTTCCTGACCTGCATACTTGGTTAAATAAAATATATTACTAAAGTTAAAAAAAAAAAAAAGTAATTCAAACATACCAAGTTACTAAAAACAGTACAAAGCACTTCTCTGCCATTCACTTAACTTCCCAAATGTTGCATCTTATGTAACCACTGAAAAAGTAGCAAAACCAGAAAAGTGACATTAATAGAATGCTAATTCATCTACAGATTTAATCAAATTTGCCCCATTTTTGGACTCCTTCCATTTTTTTCCTAGTCCAGGGTCCAATCCCACATCCCACATGTTGAGTACAGTTTTCTGCCTATTTAGTCTCTTCTTATCAAGGAGTTTTTCCATCTTCACTGTCTATCATGACTATGACATTTTTTAAAAGTACTGGCTTATTATTTTAGTTATTTCTGTTACATATAGCACTTTGACATAAAAATGGGACAATGAGAATATCAACAAATTTTTATAAACTTTCCACAGGTTCTGGGATACCTATATTAGTAAAATTTATACACACACATATACTCTAAGAAGGACTGTTATCTTGTTTATTTGATAATGCTTTCCACGTAATTTACTATACCAAATAAACCCAATCAGTCTAAGAGCTCTCCTTTACAAGATGAGAGAAAAATCCTTTGAGACATCCCAGGGGCACTCTTGGAAATTTCAGTTTTTGTTCAAGAACAAAAAGGTTCCATTTAGATTTTGACTTGGGAGAGTCATCAAAAATGTCAAAGAAGTTTAAACATTTGATTAAATAGGATCATTATAAAACAATACTTAGTTATCTATTTAACCAAAGTGATAATAAAAAATTTTAAAGGCAAATACTGAAGGTTAAACAGTTGTGAACAAATGTTAGGTCTCTTAATGTTGAGAATGACCACTTGTCCTAAGTAATCAGAAACAGATTATTTTGATAAAATGCAGAGTATCTGTTTTCTAGTCAAATAAACTCAAAAAATAAAGAAAAATATTTTACCGTCTCTTATTTAGAATATACCAATAAGTCAATAAATCCCTGTAATTTTAACAGAGAAATAAAAGGAAATTGTAACCTTGCATCAGTATATGATTAACAGTAAAGCTAATTTTTAAAAATCAAATCTTTATAAACCTATCCAATCTTAGCAGCTTGATCATGTAAAATAAGATTCTCTCTTTTCAACTTTTTATATCCATTTACATTTTGCTTTTTACTTCTCCCTTTTTTTTTCTGAAACAACCTATAAGTAACCATTAAACGAGGACAAAATTACTTTCATTAGCTTTAATGAAAACGTAGTTTCTTTTCCTTCATTCTGTGGTTTCCACTGGTTTCATTTACATTTGTTGATTAACATTTTTCATTCTTAGTAGTCTTAAATTTCAGCGAAAACTAGGAAGCATGCAATTGTGAACTACAGAAGGTATTTTTAATGGGCCAAAATATCTTCAGTTCCTCTGTACAAAAATGTGAAAAGTAGATAAACTTACATTTATCTTCAGAAATTAATATTGCAGTATTTCATCTTATTTAGAAATGATCTAGATATCCAATGAATATTCATTATTTAACTTAATTTGGTAGAGCTTTAAGGTTTCAAGTCATCAAAAAGATTTTTCAGATGAATTTCAATAGACATAAAACATAATTATGGTTGAAAAGCTCATTTATAAACTGTTATCCCACTTATATCTATTTAATTAACTTGTTCTTAAAAATTATGCTTGAATAACCCATGAAATTTTCATGAGACATTAAACAAAGCAAGTTATCATCTTCAGTTGCTTTCCTGTTAACAAATAAGGCAAGTTATCAAAAATATCATAGAAGCAAGGAACCTAAAAGTTAAACATATAGTTCTTCCTTTTTTTTTTTTTAACTGCTGCTTTTGGCATGCACTGAGCAATTTATTTTTACTGTGCACTTTGCTTTTAGGTTGGATTTATAGTTTTACAATTTTCCACATCTCACAGAGGCACCATAAGCTTAGCTTGCTGCTGTTACTGCCGCTAAGTCGCTTCAGTCGTGTCTGACTCTGTGCGACCCCATAGAGGGCAGCCCACCAGGCTCCCCCATCCCTGGGATTCTCCAGACAAGAACACTGGAGTGGGTTGCCATTTCCTTCTCTAATGCATGAAAGTGAAAAGTGGAAGTGAAGTCGCTCAGTCGTATCCGACTCTTAGCGACCCCATTGACTGCGGCCCACCAGGCTCCTCCATCCTTGGGATTTTCCAGGCAAGAGTACTGGAGTGGGGTGCCATTGCCTTCTCCATAGCTTACCTGGGTAGAAAAAAATACATATGTGTTCATTACACTTAATGCTAACAAGTTTGGAGACATACCTGTTTTCTTATTATACTGACGATTTTAAAACTAGCTTTATTCAGGATGGGGAACGCATGTACACCTGTGGCGGATTCATGTCAAAGTATGGCAAAACCAATACAATATTGTAAAGTAATTAGCCTCCAATTAAATAAATAAATTTATATTTTAAAAAAATTAAAAAAATAAAACTAGCTTTATTTATCACAGATTATCTCAGACCATGTGAACTTAAAAAAAAATGGAGGTTGTTTCTATATTTCCAACTGTCCTATAAGTAGTTAATTTATATAAGTGCTCATTTATTTTTTAGCCAATTAAATGAAACTCCTCTTATGGGTTTTATGATTAATTTGGTGATACCATCTGCAGATAGGATAACACTACACATCTACAACGTACACATAAAGAGACATACGAAACACACAGATACAGACATCCTAAAGTTTTCCCTTTTAAAATGCAACTATGAGTCAATAAAACATAGGACTCCGTGATAAAAAGTCTGCCTGCCAGCACCAGAGATACTGGTTCAATCACTTGTCCAGGAAGATCTCACATGTCTGAACCGAAGCCCATGTGCCATAATCGCTAAGCCTGTGCTCAGGAGCCTGGGAGCCACGACTACTGAGCCCACATGCCGCAACTGCTGAAGCCTGAAAGCTCAAGAGCCTGTGCTCTGCAACAAGAGAAGGCTCCTCTACGAGAAGCCTGTATCCGATAACTAGAGAGTAGCACCTGCTCTCTGGAACTAGAGAAAAGCCTGCAGAACAGCGAAGACCCAGCACAGCCAAATAATAAAGAAATAGGATCATCTTTTTAAACAACATAGCAATACAAACTCACTGATTTAAAAGCACTTTACATTGTTACCTGAATTCTTTTCCTGGTTAATGGGACAAGTTAAAATTAACTGCTTAATATCACGGGTAATGCTTTTTTATTGACATTTGTAGAGAAGGCTTTTTAAGACTCTTTGCCTCGTGGCTCTGTAGTAAAGAATCAGCCTGCAATGCATGAAACTTGCAGGAGACGCAGTTTCAATCCTCGGGTCAGGAAGATTCAATGGAGGAGGAAATGACTACTCATCCCAGAATTCTTGCCTGGAGAATCCTATGGACAGAGGATCCTGGCGGACTACAGTCCATGAGGTTGCAAAGAGTCAGACATGACTGAGCACAAACATGAGATGGAATCTATAGAGGCTGTGGGCAACCTTCCAGGCAAGTGACCAAGGTGACACCAAGCAGTTTTCTGAATGTCTCTAAAGCAATCTAAGAAGATAAAATACCCAATCTATTTCCAATTAGCCTTTTTCTTTTTCATTTTCAGGTAGTTGTGTTCAGAGGTTTCTTTAAAATCCCCAATGAAGGGTATGGGACCTACAGTTAAAAGAGACTATTGGAAGCTAAGGGAATGAAGTGGAAAAGAGATGATGTGGCAGGGATAGACCCAGGGATGAAGGAGGTAGGAATTTGAAGGGAGGCATATCAAGGGGTTCAAAGGAACTGAATGGAAGATCTAAGGAGGCAATGGAGAGAGAGAGGAGAAGCAGCAGTAAGAAGGAAGAGATCTTGGGGTATTCAGGAGGGAGAGGTCTTCAGTTTCTCAAAGAAGGTGATGAAGGTCAAAATTATCCTGAGTGAAATCATGCCAACAAAAAAGAGGTGGATAGAATTGCCAGAACATATAGTGAGCAAGGGCTTGAGAAGGGGGTTTTAGTCAACTCAGAATTTCCCATGGGAAGAACAGAATCAAATAAAGAGAATAGAGATTCTTTTAAAAAATAGCTCTTATTAGTTTCTGGATATCAGCTTCCAATTAGTCCACTTCTGACCATAGAACTCATATATATATATATATATGTACACACATACACACACACACACACACATACATACACATTTATACACATATATACATACACCCATACACACATATACATCCTATCAAAAATCTTGTAATCAGTATTTAGGACAAGCAGTAAACATTCCTGGAAGTACTGAATTCTTTTTCTAAGGTATATTTATTGAGTGAGTCAAAACCAAAGCTAATAACCATTTTATTTATTTATTTGACAACTGATGCAAGAGATTTCTACAAAGAGGGTACAAAAGAAGCAGTCCTCCTAAGATTCACAATCACATCCAAAGGTAGCATAAAGAAAGACCTAGAAAATCCCGCTTGAGAGCTGGCAGTGATGTGTAGTATATTAGACTGTTACTGGGATGTACCCCAAATCTCTGTTTGACCATATTATTGGGGTTCCCAACCTGATGGTTGACCTCATAAACATAAGGACTGACAAACTGCCTGCCCTGAGAGGCAGAAAGACATGCCAAACTTTTAGGCATGTGCATACACACACACACACACACACACACAGACACACACACACACACACACACATGCACACGCACACACACACATAGTTGTCCCTGGAAGGGAAAACATAACCAGTGGGTATCCCAAAGCCACAATCCAAAGAACTATTTTTTCACAATTCTCTTCCTCCTAGTCTAAATTTGAAAGGATATGACAATATAAAATTGTTCCCTTTGACTCTCACTGGGCTCGACAGGCAGAGACCCAAGTGAGTTGATCTTACCTTTCACAGTGTCTGCTAGTTTTCCCAGGATCCCAGCTGCAGGCTCCAGAGCAAGTGGGCTATCTCGGCCATTCTTTCACGGTCACCAGACACTGTAAGGGAGGAAAAAATATCTTTACCCTTTACTCTTGAATACTGAGACCCCTGGAACAAAAGAACAAATAACAAGAGAAAAGCATATAAATCTATTTGATGTAATTTTTATGTAACACTGAAGCCTTCGTGAGCAAATGAAGATTCAAAGACACAGTTAGGCCTGAATGCTTTTATAAGAGTTTTGATGAGGAGTGGAACATCCTGGAAAGATGTGATAGAACAAAGATTATGCGCTAAGCATTGTCATCTGGGGCCAACTTCCTTCTTGAGGCTTGGTCATCAGACTCCTCTTTCTATCCCTTCATCTTCAATGATAAGAAGGCTCCTTTCCTTCAGGTACAAGAAGGTCATCTTTCCCATGAATCTTTTATAACTGCATCAGGAGACTATCAGAAAGTTCTTCCTAGTTTTTATGACCTGCCTCTTGGGAAAACTGAGAAGTCCTCCCTTCACATACCATTTCCTAAATCCCTTTAGCTTCAAATCTGCCAAAGAGTCATATTATAACATGGTGTGTCCTAAACCACATCATAATCAATACCCCTCAATAGGAAATACAACAAAATCTGTACACAAAAGATTCACTAGCAGTTTTTGGTTAGAGTGATGTTCAGTTAGCTTGTTCTTGCTTTTCATTCAATGCTTTGTTGGTTTCTTACTTAAATAAAGTAGTTGTGTGTGCCCAGTCTTGTCTGACTTTTTGTGGCCCCATAGACTGCAGCCCACTGGGCTCCTCTGCCCATGGAATTTTCCAGGCAAGAATACTGGAGTGGATACATTTCCCTTCTCCAATAGTGACTACTACCAATTTCAGTTTGCTATCTTTATACTTTTGAGGGGTAAAATATAATTAACTAGAAAAGTGCTAATGTCTTCCCACAGTCAATGCCAAAGCTGAAATAAATGTCAAAGTGTTGCATGAACTGAGTGTAAGCCAAAGAAGACAAAACAAAGACATGCCTCTGAGAATTAACCCTACAAATGGATCCTTGTTAACTGAGTGATCTATTTGTATTGGAGTGAAGGTAAACATACTCACCCCACAATCACTATTGAAAAGGGGAGAGAGAGAGAGACAGAGAGAGAGAGAGAGAGAGTGTGTGTGTTTTATTGGGAAGATTGTCTCTGCATATATGTGTGTGCATATATGGGGTAGAGGGAAGTCTGCTTTCTTCTATAAAGAAAAAAGTGTATCTATACTGAAAAGACTTCATTAGTTTGAAATCTGTTTGGGACACACTGACTAAGAATAATGGAGCTATTAACTGCTCCTGTGAGAACTTGGGACAACTAGTTTAAGCATAATTTAAACCCTCCAAACTCTTGTTACAAGTCAAACATTACACAAAATCTGTCTTTTGGAGAAATACAGAAATGTTGTATTCCAATTTAGCATTTCAAATACAGAAATGTAGACTGTTCAATGATTGAACAATGATTGATTGCTCTTTCTTCCATAAAGTCACTAATGGTTATATTGGTCTAAAGAGCTGCTTAGATATAAGAATTATTAAAAAAAGAAACCTGTATGTAATATTGCAATTTATAAGATATATATATGCATTATATATATATATATACTATATATATATATAGTATATACAGTATATATATAGTCATCATTTTTGCTTCTGTCACAAAGCTCCTAAAGCTCTTGGAATTTCCCAGGTGCTACTCTTAGTCACTCAGTTGTGTCTGACTCTTTGCAGTCCCACAGACTGTAGCCCACCAGGCTCCTCTGTCCAGGGGGAGTCTCCAGGCATGAATACTAGAGTGGGTTGTCATGCCCTCCTCCTCAAGGGATCTTCCCAACCCAGGTATCAAACTCATGTATTTCCTAGGTAGTGAGAGCATTGAAGGTATCTTTTATTGTGGTATCACAATTGTGGCTGGTGGCCCAGACAGTAAAGAATCCACCTATAATGCGGGAGACCTGGGTTCAATCCCTGGGTTGGGAAGATCCCCTGGAGAAGGGAATGGCTATCCACTCTAGTGTTCTGGCCTGGAGAATTCCACGGGCAGAGGAGCCTGGCAGGCTACACAGTCCATGGGGTCACAATGAGTTGGACGTGACTGAGCGACTTTGACTATCACTGTCATTTGTTATGTTAAGGAGGTGACTTTTGGACCACACTCAAGGATGGTAGCTTGTTGCCAGGAGAACCAACTACCAAAATGAAAGGTTTGGAAAACTTCCAGCTTGGTGGACACATGGAGATTTGGGGAGAGTGACATGCATGGAAAGCGTGTGGAAGCTCTGAGCCCCTTCCCTGTGAAAGAAAGTCAAATTTGTCATCCCCAAATATTTCCCTTTGGCATGAGAATTATTTTGAGGTAAAAGCAAGGAAACTCTGCAAAATCAAGGAAAATTTTACCTGTTTCTTGTATGTGTGCTGTTCTCAGTCATGTCTGACTCTTTGCGACCCCAGGGGCCCACCAGGCTCCTCTCTGTCCATGGGATTTTCCTGGCAAGAATACTGGAGTGGGTTGCCACTTCCCACTCCAGGGGATCTTCCTGACCCACAAATCGCCCTGCCTCTCTTGCATCTTCTGCATTGGCAGGTAACTTCTTTACCAACTGTGCTAGTCTTTCTTAATTGCCTAAAATAATTTAGGTAGGTGTCTTGGCCCCAGAAGAGAGCAGTTACCAGAGGTGTTTTGTTTTTTTTTTTTAATGTGAATGACTTATTTGTATGTCACAGCAGACTTCTAATTACCAACCATCTGCTCTTCTTATTATCCCATGAATTACCCTCTTCCCCTGTGAAGCCCCAGGCCCCTATCTCATTCATGCTCGGGATGGCAGATAAGGCTCAATTGTTTGACTTGTCCTTGAATCTCATCGTCTTCGCAGCACTCCCTTGTGTGGGTAATTTAATTCCTTTTTCTCATGTTAATCCATCTTATGTTGATTTGGTTATTAGGTCACCCAAAGAACCTAGAGGTACAGGATTTCCTCCCCAACACGCCAGGCCTTGCCTTATGCCTCATGCCTCTCTTCCATCTAGGTTTTCCTAAGTTGTAATAATAAATGGGTAAATCTAGTAATGCAAAACGTCCTCTGAGTTCTATGAGCTGCTCGAGCAAACTAATCAAAACCAAGGAGGTGACCACTGATTATCCTATCTGTAGTTGGTCAGTCAGAAGCCCAGGTGACAGCTTGAACTTGTGATTCTGAGGTGTGGAAAGCAGGCAGTTTTGTAGGACTGAGCCCTTAACCTGAAGGACCTGATTCTATCACCAAGTAGATAATGTCAGAATTGAACTAAATTGTAGGACACTCCACTTACGGCAGAAAATTGCTTGCAGACTGGTGAACACAAGTTGGAAATTGAGTGACCAGAGCCTTTACTGTAGAATTCTCTGTATTGGGATTTTCCAGATTGGTACATAGAAATGATCTGTTCTTAAAAACAACATACAAACAAAATCTCTTTATAGTAACAAAGATGATATATGGAAATCTTAGAGATGTTTTGCAAGTGAATTTGCAATTACACAATTAGCAGAAAGCATTATAAGATAGTCCTTAGCATATGAGATTCCATTTATATATTTTCTTATCTTTTTTGCTAACTCCTATAATGTGTTCTAAATTCATCACCATTTCCACGCAAGTGGAAAATAATTATGAATAAGCCCTCCAGTGTACAAATCAGTCACAGGTTCTTGATTCTTGAAATGACAACTGAAATGAGATAAGACTAGGCACTTAATGGTATTTTCTTTCAAATGTACCTAATTCAATCCCCCAATTAATATAACGCTGCACTTATATTTCCTTAGAGTTTAAATGTACAATCTATGACTAGCATGGAGGCAGTATAATACAGAGAAAAGAATATTGAATTTGGAGTCAGAAATGAATTTAAGCACTATCTCTGACCCTTAATTCCTTTGGATAAGTTACTTAACCTCCCTGGGTGTTAGGAGTCTTCTTTCATAAAATGACAATACTACATGTGCACAGGGTTATCGCAGCAACTAAAGACAGCACACCTGAAAGTATGTTATAAAAAAATTTAATGCTGTGGCATAGTTTAAATAGGTCTTCATTTTTTCCAGCATAAGCTCTTTACGAAAGCAATAACAGAGATACTTTCTAAGGATCTTACGCTCGGTAGGTGAGAAAGAATTAGCAGGCCTGTGACCGACTGCCTTCGTCTGGGGGAATATCAAAAAGGAAAACATAACCTGGTCAATAGCTCTTAAATATGCAAATGGTAGATTTCTTGGTAAAGACACAATTACTATGTAGTACCAGAAGGGTCCATATCTACAGAACATTTTTAGTGAGTTATATCTGGTTCATCTTGGACTGCTATAGATAAAAAACAAAACAAAAAAAATGAAAAAAGATATAATGAAATCTAGGAAACGCATGCTATTTAAATATCAGAGTAAGGTGGCACATTTCATTCTTTCACAACCCCAAGGTTTTAGCCTTTTTGAGTGGCATACACACATACATGGCGTCTTCTTTTGTTAAAGAAGCATAAGAGAACTTAATTTGTCAAGAAATAAAGTATAAGCAGTGTTGATATCCCATTCATCTCTGCTTCACCTGTGCCTCTCCATTACTGGTATCTATGAAATTAAACATTGCTCTAAGATCTTTAAATCTTGTAAGTCTGCATTAGCAATTTAATTATTTGTCTGTCTCTCACAGGTTTAAAAATTTGTTTTGACATGATCATTATCCACTCATTTGCTCAAGCTAGTAACCTGGGAATTGTCCTCAATATTACCAATATTATTTTTTTTGTACATTCTCACCACACTGTCTAGTCAATGATCATGTCCTAGCAATTTTAATTCTGTCTTAAGTGAAATTATACATCTATGCTATTGCCCAAAGGCTAAGATATCCTCATCTCATTTATAGGTGAAGGGATAGCTGCAAGATGGTAGTTCAGTTGGTAAAGAATCCGCCTGCAATTCAGGAGACCTTGGTTCGATTCCTGGATCAGGAAGATCTGCTGCAGAAGGGACAGGCTACCCACTCCAGTCTTCTTGGGCTTCCCTGGTGGCTCAGCTGGTGAAGAATCTGCCTGCAATGTAAGAGACCTGGGTTCGATCTCTAGGTAGGGAGGATACCCTGGAGAAGGGAATGTCTGGCCTGGGGGAATTCCATGGACTAGGTAGTCCATGGGGTCACAAAGAGTCTGACACTATTAAGCAACTTTCATTTGTCTCACTACCCCTGGTGCCTTCTCCTTCTATCCAGTTTCACCGCTCTGCTCAAATCCTCTCTGTCTCCAACTGCTTTCCTTCTAAACACCAACAGCTTTATCATTTCTTCTGCTATAGCCCTCCCTAGCTTCATTCTCTGTGATCCAGTTTCCCCAATTTCAATAATGCTCCTCAATCTTCTCAAGATGTTCTCATTCCAAGACTTGAACATGGGCTTTTTTCCCTGTCCAGAACATTTTTCTTGACAAAAATATCTTATGTCTTTCTTTAAATTTGGCTTTCTGCCATAAGATTCTTCTGATCTAGAAACTCTGTTGCATAATCTTATGACTTTTTTCCCTCATTAGAGACTTGATGGAGAGCTACAAGTAACTGTATGGTGACTTGTGCAACATCTAATTTTTTTCTTACTTTCTTTTGTACTGTAAGCTCTGAGAGGGTACGAATAGTATTCTTCTGTTCATTGTTATAACACCAGGGCTCAACACAGAAATTAACAAAGGGACAGGCTCAGAAAGGTTCACTGAAGAATATAACAGCTCAATTCCAGGTGATGAGAGAACAATAGCTACTGTATCTTTCTAGATATTAAAGATATTATTATCCCCTGTTCTTTTCTTGTAGATTGCAGTTTTGATTTTTAAAGTGCTACTGTACAATTCTATTTTTGTGATGAATTAATGTTCTTACAAGGTGAATGTCAAGGCTCAAATAAAGAGGCAAGTGCTCTGGGTGTTCAGTAAAGGAATTTCTTGACCATGAAAACTATAAAGTATTTTCCTTTTCCTGAGAAAGAAATACGAAACCCTGAGAGATCACTGACCCTCTTAGGAGTTAAACAGGAAATACAAAGTTGCAGACGGATGCTGAGTGTCCTATACCATAATTTCACAAGTTGCTAAGGGTGACCTTGTCGTGTAAATCAAGTATATTCTAAATAATATTCTGATTAGAGTCCATTGATCTTCCACTCAGAATTGCATTTTAAAATTCTTACTTCCTACTCTGCGCAGTTTTTGAATCTATGCACGTGTGCTCGGCCATGTGTGGTACTTTGCAACCCCATGGAGTGTGGCCTTCCAGGCTTCTCTGTCTATGGAATTTTCCAGGAAAGAATACAGGACTGGGTTGCCATTTCCCACTCCAGGGCATCTTTCAAACCTAGGGATCTAACCGCATCTCTTGAATCTCCTTTAATGGCAAGAGGATTATTTACCACAGTGCCATCTGAGAAGCCCTCTTTGAATCTGTTTAGTTCAGTTCAGTCGCTCAGTCATGTCCGACTCTTTGCAGCTCCATGAGACACAGCACGCCAGGCCTCCCTGTCCATTACCAACTCCAGGAGTTCACTCAGACTCACGTCCATCGAGTCAGTGATGCCATCAAGCCACCTTATCCTCTGTCGTCCCCTTCTCCTCCTGTCCCCAATCCCTCCCAGCATCAGAGTCTTTTCCAATGAGTCAACTCTTTGCATGAGGTGGTCAAAGCACTGGAGCTTCAGCTTCAGCAATATTCCTTCCAAAGAAATCTCAGGGCCGATCTCCTTCAGAATGGACTGGTTGGATCTCCTTGCAGTCCCAGGGACTCTGAAGAGTCTTCTCCAACACCACAATTCAAAAGCATCAATTCTTCGGTGCTCAGCCTTCTTCACATTCCAATTCTCACATCCATACATGACTACTGGAAAAACCATAGCCTTGCCTAGACGGATCTTCGTCGGCAAAGTAATATCTCTGCTTTTAAATGTGTTTTCTAGGTTGGTTATAACTTTTCTTCCAAGGAATAAGCGTCTTTTAATGTCATGGCTACAGTCACCATCTGCAGTGATTTTTGAGCCCCCCAAAATAAAGTCTAACACTGTTTCCACTGTTTCCCTGTCTATTTCCCATGAAGGGATGGGACTGGATGCCATGATCTTCATTTNTGGAAACAAACAGATCATTCTGTCGTTTTTGAGACTGCATCCAAGTACTGCATTTCAGACTCTTTTGTTGACCATGATGGCTACTCCATTTCTCCCGAGGAATTCCTGCCCACAGTAGTAGATATAAGGGTCATCTGAGTTAAATTCACCCATTCCAGTCCATTTTAGTCTGCTGATTGCTAGAATGTCAATGGTTAGTCACTCTTGCCATATTTCAGGCCATTATTTATTCAAAGATAAAAGGAAGGTATCTGAAGAAAATGACTATATGAATGCAATCAGTTTTTAGCAGAAGAAATAAAATTCTGCTTATTCTCAAAGATGCTCCTGGATTTTAAGAAACTTCCAGGTATGGCATGATGATGATGATTTTTATTTAGTAGCTCAGTCGTGTCTGACTTTTGCGAGTCCATGGACTGTAGCCCACAGGGCTTCTCTGTCTATGAAATTCTCCAGGCAAGAACACTGGAGTGGGCTGCCATTTCCTTCTCCAGGGGATCTTTCCAACCTAAGAATCAAAGCTGGGTCTCCTATACTGCAGGCAGATTCTTTTCAGAATGAGCTACGAGGAAAGCCCGAGGTATGGCATAAACACGTGTAAACAAGACAAAGGAGCTATTTCAATTGGATTTAACATCCACTTCACTGCCTGGGAAGATTGATGGATTTTGAGTTTGACCTGTGACTTATGTCACTTATGGAAAGATTTCGATAGGTTGATTACCATGCTGAGTTTGCTTAAGTCATCCAGAAAACTTTTGGTTTTACAAATTGATATACTCATATTAATTAAGGGCTTCCCTAGTAACTCAGTGGTAAAGAACCTCCCTGCCAATGCAGGAGACACAGGTTGAATCCCTGGGTTGGGAAGATACCTGAAGAAGCAAATGGCAACCCACTCCAGTATTCTTGCCTGGGACATAACCACAGACAGAAGACCCTTTCAGGCTACCATCCACGGGGTCACAAAGGACACGACTTAGTGACTAAACAACATCAACAACTCCTATTAATTACTCATAACCTTTTTCCTTTTGTTGTAGGTAAGTGCATATATCATTAAATATATAACATTTGAATGCTTTAATGTGTTTTAGAAAATATTATAATAGGATTGCACGTATGCTAAATACCTTCAGACACAAATAAGCAGTAAGTAACATATTAGGTGAAAACAAATATGTGCATCTGCTAATACTATATCAATATCCAAATATTATTAGATGGTAATGTCATCTTAAATGTTAAATCACCAAAACATTTTATAACACTGGTTTTGAAAATTCCTTTTTAATTAGAACCAATACTTCATCTTTCTAAGCAAAACACATTGATAAGTACTTTTTTTTTTTTTATTACTTGACATGAGCCCTCATGAACTTCAATATATTCTACAACAAATGATAATGTTTATAGGAATCACTGGGCTGCCAAATGAATGGGTCCAGAATTCGCCACAATGGCATAAAAAATATTTTGAGCTGAAGACATCTGATTATCAACAAATGCAGGAAGAAGCTTTCTCTAAAGTTCTCTTATTACCTAAAAACAGATCCTCTCCAAAAAAGAACCCGATTGTCCTAAATTCCCTCCCCTAGAGTTTTATTCCCCAGGGAAGATTGCCTCTTACCACAGGAGAGGAAAGAAGAAGGCATCATTCTCAAACAGATATGGACATAAATATATCACAGCTCTCATCTGTTTTCCTGAGGACTCATTTATCTTTCCTAAATGTCACTCACTCTCCTTTAAGTAGCCTTTCTTCCTCCTTTCTTTCTATTAAGATGTTATATTTGCTCTCAAATCTCACTGATATTTTGGGTAGTCATTTCTTTCTGTGACGCTCCTGGATATTTNAAACAGATATGGACATAAATATATCACAGCTCTCATCTGTTTTCCTGAGGACTCATTTATCTTTCCTAAATGTCACTCACTCTCCTTTAAGTAGCCTTTCTTCCTCCTTTCTTTCTATTAAGATGTTATATTTGCTCTCAAATCTCACTGATATTTTGGGTAGTCATTTCTTTCTGTGACGCTCCTGGATATTTAAAATTTAAAATTAATAGATGTGCATGTCTCTCCTCCTGTTTATTTATCTGTTATCAGTTTAGTTCACATGCCCCCAGAAACTAAACCTAGGAGGATCAGGAAAAAGTTTTTCCTCCCCTACACCAGTACTATTGGCCATTCTCTACATGACCCAAACTGCTTGACTTTTAAGACCTTATTCTGCTGATTCCTTAAATATTTCTTTTCTCTTCCTTTCCTCCTTGCTTCCTTCACTTTCTCCCTGCCTCCTTTCCTTCCTTCCTTCCTTTCTCTTATTTCTCTGCTCTTTTGTCATTGTCACTGCTCTATCTAGGTCTCTTTATATTTCTCCCACAATAGGTCTGTTCAGTTGTTTGGGGATCTTTTGTTGTTGTTGTTACTTGTAGGATCTCAGTTCCCAGACCAAGGATTGAATCCCAGCCATTGATGGCAATGAAGGATGAAATTCTAACCGCTAGACCATAGGGAACTCCCAAGGTTCTGTTTGTCTGCCACAGTCAATTTTCACTTCTTGCTATCAATAGTATAACTGCCTGCACTTTAATCTTCCCTGGACTGAGAAAACAATTGGCCCTATATTTTAGACTTATTTCTACAAAAAGGCTAAAAAGGTTTTACCTGAAGTGTCTTAATAAATTCTTCTATAAGTAAAGGGCA
Organism: Neotragus moschatus; assembly: GCA_006410615.1. Lineage (NCBI taxonomy): Eukaryota > Metazoa > Chordata > Mammalia > Artiodactyla > Bovidae > Neotragus > Neotragus moschatus. The sequence goes on along the minus strand of SJYA01003257.1, from coordinate 236,272 downwards.
TGGATTTTAGTGTAGAGCCCTCATAACTCTTTAGAAGATATTTGTTTTTTCCTTCTGGATTTGACATCTGTTTCAGGTAATTTATGTAGGTACAAATGTCTTCTAGATAAGGTAGACAATGTAAATTAAAGATATATGTGCATTTTTAGATAATTTTGTCATTTTATATAATTATATACACATACAGATACATATAATTATAAATATTTTGTGTATGTGTACATCTATATCAATGAGTTTGTAGTGAATTGCAACTTAAATTAATTCATGTTTCTTTTGGTACTGCTATTTTAAATCTAATCACATGTTTGTTTGAATCTAATTCTTCAGTAATAGTTCATAGCTCATGATAATTCTGTTTTAGTGTTACAAGAACTTTTGTATCAATTTAGTCATAATAATAAAATTGACTATCAATGAAACAAACACTGACATACTTAATTTCATGCTAAAACTAAATTATTTCATTGATAATATGTAGCTCGACTTATATAAAGTACTTTTCAGTTAGAATGTATTTTTTCAACCTAGTAGTTTCTAAGTATGGCACTAGCTAGTAGGGAACCAAGATTAATTGATAAAGTCTCTGAAGTTCAGGTGTTAATTGGGGATTACGAGTGAGGAAATATAAAAAGAAAAATTAACTTTCAAGCATTTATGATAGATCAAATAGGAAAACTGCACTGTTAACCACTTGTTCAAACATCTGCAAGTAGCAATGGAGTGTACGTATAAAGGACTCATAAGATGTGCATGGAACATTTTTGGAACTGTGAATAATCCTATAAAATTCACAATAATCTCTCCCTATGTCTGTCTTTGTCCCCACCCTCCATTTCTCTTTTTTTGTAACTATATGGAGACAGATTGTCTTCGCTTATTTGCATCTTTGATTTTATTTTGAGGAATAGCTGTTATTGTTATTGTTCAGTTCAGCTGCTCAGTCATATCCAACTCTTTGCAACCCCATGAATTGCAGCACGCTAGGCCTCCCTGTCCGTCACCAACTTCCAGAGATCACTCAGACTCGTGTCCATTGAGTCAGTGATGCCATCCAGCCATCTCATCCTCTGTCGTCCCTTTCTCCTCCTGCTCCCAATCCCTCCCAGCATCAGAGTCTTTTCCAATGAGTCAACTCTTCGCATGAGGTGGCCAAAGTACTGGAGTTTCAGCCTCAGCATCATTCCCTCCAAAGAAATCCCAGGGCTGATCTCCTTCAGAATAGACTGGTTGGATCTCCTTGCAGTCCTGCAAGGACTGTGGTGTTGGAGAAGACTTTTGAGATCTCCTTGCAGTCCAAGGGACTCTCAAAAGTCTTCTCCAACACCACAGTTCAAAAGCATCAATTCTTCGGTGCTCAGCTTTCTTCACAGTCCAACTCTTACATCCATACATGACCACTGGAAAAACCATAGCCTTGACTAGACAGACCTTTGTTGGCAAAGTAATGTCTCTGCTTTTCAATATGCTATCTAGGTTGGTCATAACTTTTCTTCCAAGGAATAAGTGTCTTTTAATTTCAAGGTTGCAGTCACCATCTGCAGTGATTTTGGAGCCCCCTAAAATATTATGTCTATATAAAGATTATAGTTCATATAAAATACATTATGAATAAAAGTGACCCTAATTATGTAACAACATGAAGCAAGGGAGTACTCATGGGGATTAGATAGCTTATTCACCACTCAAAATATTCCAACATGTGAAAAAGTTTGTTTTTTGGGGGGGTTTTTTTGCTTTATATATTTGTATATTTAGTCTATTTAAATATTTGTTAGCCCTCTATATTTTTTTACTATAGCTTTTTTTTCAGAGAGTTATCATCTGGTGTATACTTTCAGTATTTAATTTAAAAAAGAAAAATCACACCACATGCATCCCAGATATTCCTATTCAAATCCTGCCTATATCACTAATAAGCTATGAGACACCAGGCAATTCATTCAGCCTTACAGATTTCAGTGTCCTCATTTGTGTAAAAAGAGGCTTTGAGTCCACTATCTTCCTATAGCTGCCTGAGCCAAAGTGGCTGTTACCTATGTTTCTTTACAGTCCACAGTGATGCTGAAGGAAACAGTTCATCATCTACCAGTCCCTGCACTTTAAAACAGTGGACTTTAGAAAGACATGTGACGTCTTTGTGTATTTTCCTTTATGTCTGTATTAGCATCTTTTTTGACTGTAGATAAAAACAAGAGCTTATGTTGAGACAGCTTGTTACACTTGTTTATATAGTGCTATCCATTCAAACAGTTTTGAAAAATAGAAAAAAAAAAGATCATTTATTGAAATCATTGAATTTACCATACATCTGATCTAGCTTTTAATTAAACAAGATAGATACCTGTTTCATCTTGCAAATGAAAAAGCAGTTTTACAAGAGTCATTAGGTTTATGTCATGTGTATTCTAACAAAATAAAAAATACTTTTAAAAGAATTGTTAGATAGCTAACTATTTAACATACATATGACTTTATCCCAGATCAGTGTGGAGGGCAAGTCTATATTGGTACCTTAATTGTTCAGTTACTAAGTCATGTCCTGGACTATAAGGAGATCCAACCAGTCAATCCTAAAGGAAATCAGTCCTGAATTCCTTGGAAGCGCTGATGTTGAAGCTGAAACTCCAATACTTTAGCCACCTGATGAGAAGAACTGACTCATTTGGAAAGACCCTGATACTGGGAAAGACTGAAGGCAGGAGGAGAAGGGGATGACATAGGATGAGATGGTTGGATGGCATTACTGACTCAATGGACATGAGTTTGAGTANTAAGTCATGTCCTGGACTATAAGGAGATCCAACCAGTCAATCCTAAAGGAAATCAGTCCTGAATTCCTTGGAAGCGCTGATGTTGAAGCTGAAACTCCAATACTTTAGCCACCTGATGAGAAGAACTGACTCATTTGGAAAGACCCTGATACTGGGAAAGACTGAAGGCAGGAGGAGAAGGGGATGACATAGGATGAGATGGTTGGATGGCATTACTGACTCAATGGACATGAGTTTGAGTAAGCTCTAGGAGTTGGTGATGCACAGGGAAACCTGGTGTGCTGCAGTCCATGGGATCATAAAGAGTCAGACATGACTGAGCGACTGAACTGAACTGAAGTCGTGTCTGACTCTTTTCGAACCCATGGGCTGTAGCACACCAGTCTTCACTGTCCTTCACTATTCCCTAGAGCTTGCTCAGACTTGTTGATAGAGTTGGTGATGCCATCCAACAATCTAATTCTCTGTAATCTCCTTCTCCTCTTGCTTTTAATCATTTCCAGCCTCAGGGTCTCTTTTAATTAGTCAGCTCTTTGCATCCGGTGGCCAAAGTATTGGAGCTTCAGCTTTAGCATCAGCATCGTCCTTCCAATGAACATTCAGGATTGATTTCCTTGAGGATTGACTGGTTTGATCTTCTTGCTGTCCAAAGGACTTTCAAGAGTTTTCTCTAGCACCATAATTAAAAAGCATCAATTCTTCAGCTTAGCCTTGTTTCTAGTCTAACTCTCACATCCGTACATGATTACTAGAAAAACCAGAGCTTTGACTACACAGGCCTTTGCTGGCAAAGTAATGCCTCTGCTTTTTAATATGCTGTCTAAGTTTGTCATAGCTTTCCTTCCAAGGACCAAGAATTTCTTAATTTCATGGCTGCAGTCACCATCTGCAGTGATTATAGAGCCCAAGAAAATTAAAATCTGTCACTGCTTTCACTTTTTCCCCTTCTATTTGCCATGAGGTGATAGGGATGAATGCCATGATCTTAGTTTTTTTAATGTTGAGTTTTAAGCCAGCTTTTTCATTCTCCTCTTTCACCCTTATTAAAAGGCTGTCTAGTTCTTCAATTTACCTCATTAGAGTGGTTCCATCTGCATATCTGAGGTATCATAATATTTCTCTATCAAGAAACAGGGTCAATCACATAGCCTTAAATTCTTCTCTGTATCTGATTTGGGGAAGAACTTCCATTCCATCTGTCTCTCCCTTCTGCCTCTAAGTTCTCTATTTTTCATCATTTATTACTCATTCACCTTACAGGAACCTTTTGTCAGTTTTGTACTAATAGAAAAAGCAGAAGTATTACTGATCTTAACCACTGAAATCATAGTTAAAGATGAAACAGCAGATTGATTAAGCACATACACTATGAAGGTGGAATTTTTGCATTTGTTTCCAGACCTCATACCTTTATTAGATTTGCAATCTTTGCAAGTTAGATGGATTCTCTGTGCCTTCATTTCCTTACTGGTGGAGTGAGAATAATGAAAATGGCATCTAAATTAAAGGTTGGATGAAATGAGTTAATTTTATGAGGAGAAAGTATTGAATGTAGAACATTAGATAGTAGTCCTAAACATTCTCTTTACTCCAAAGGAAGCCTATACTTTTGAAGTCTTTAAACTACATAATTTAATTTGAGCTTCTTGTACTCATCTTAGAAACAATTTATGTATTTGGGAGATTTATGTGACTACAAAATTCTGATCCCCAATTTTCCTGTCCTCATACCTCCATGATACCGTAACAATACTCCAAAACTCTGCTCTCAATATTTTTGATGCCAAATTATAATCAAACCTATACCTTCACTGAATCACTTTATAGCATATGTCTGATGTTTTTATCACTTGACAGCATATGTCTGATGTTTTTGATGCCTGGGCTGTACTCCAGAATCTTAGTAACCCAGCCTTGATTACTCTGAAAATGCTTGAGCCATCTCCTCTATCTAAGACAACATTATCATATTGGGTACATTGATGATAACTAGAGAGGAGAATTCTGAAAAACTGGGGCCTGCAAGCTTATATTTGTGTGAGAAGGGGATGGCATGGTCCAGGATGTAAGTTACTTCTCAGTACAGACAGCCTGATCTTTCATTCAAAATGTAGGGGATGGAGGTACAGCCTGCTGGGTTAATGGAAAATGCATCCTCAAGATGGTGCACACTGCTTATCTTTATTTATCGATTTTCCATCTTGATCAAAATGTAACATTTTGATCAAAATGAATTATCACATTTTCACATAATGAATAGAATAACAGCTTGTGCTTTTACAGATAAGATTGTATATCTTGAGCTATAATCTGTAATATTCTGTATTTCAGGCCCTGTTATACCTGGACATGTACCTTACATGTGTGCAGGCATGTACATGCTTATTTCTACAGAATAAGATTTGATTTGTATTGCACTCATCTTTACTAAATAATATAGACCTAGAAAATTTAGAAGTTGGTGGGACAGATAGATGGTTCAAAAGGGACAACTGCTTTTTAATGTATTTTTCTGAAAATACAACAATAAAAATACACTGACTACTTTGAAACACTAGTTCTGTGTAAAGGTAAATGCATGCATCTATATATTCGTTTTAATACATAATATATATATTACGTATTTCCTTTTGAATGCAAAGTGGGTGCCTTTTGCTTCCTTTGTGATTCTCTCACAAGCTTCGTGGAAGTGATGTACATAGTTAGCACTCATCTGTGATTAATAATTTAGGTTAGGCAAGCAATAGTTACAGCTGAAAATAGGGAAGAAATATAGGCACTGTAGAAGTATCTAATTACAAAAGAAAATATAGCAGCCACAGAAATGAATCAAGTTACTAATGCATTTAGGATCTGCTTGAGCCTGATGAGAACTATAGCACTCCCACTAGATGGAGGGTTGCGGGGCATGCCCCACATTGCACCCTAGGTAATGTGGTTACCTGGGTAAGGAAGTCACATTATAACTTAATAGACCAAGGAAAGTTTTCCACCTTTCCTAAGACCATATAAACCAGAAACTGCTTTTCCATAGAATAGTTATATTTAGAGAATGGAATAGCATTGCTCCAAAATCCTAAAGCTCTGTGCTAGGATCACCACATAGGGACATACAGGAGGCTCTGGTCAGCATTCCTATTCCATATACAGACTTCAAAAATCACCATCTCCGGAGTCCATGATGGCCCATGTAAGCAGAATAGCTTGTCCATTAGCCAAGACCCATTACCAAGACTCTTCCTTCTTTGAGTCCCACTTAGAAGTGTCAGTTTTTTGGGTTTCTTGGGCAATGGGCTAGAATAGCATGTCCAACATGGATGTATAGTCCTCCAAAATTCAAAGAGGCTTACGAAGTACTGTGCTGCCTTTTACCTTAGAAGAGATATATCTATGATATATTAATAATAAACATACAATTGTATAACAAACTATATATATATGCATATATTTAGAAACATTATGAATGTGAAAGGCAATTGATTCTCTCTATATTTCTTTCTTACTCTTAAGTACATGCCTTATAAAGGTATTTAAGTTTGTTGTTACTTCTGACTCATCGACTATAGTCTACATGACATCTTCAATATAATAAATACACATGTCATATGGAATAGAGAAGGGATCAATGTCCCCGTGGTTTATTTTATGATACAATTGACACAGCTCTGGGTAAGAGAATGAGGCTTTGATATTGGTTCTGCTAGCACTATACAGGCTGTCTCTGATGTCCCTACTAACAGGCAGAGGAAAAAAAAGCATTTACCAGATCAATACTTGACTATCGGGTGCTAGGATGTGTTGATTTGCTCCAGCAAAGAAATTACACTGGAGTAGCAGTTGAAATTGAAGTCACCACTCGATTAAGTTTACAATAACCCACTGTCTTTCTCCTAGATCCATTTGTCTTTGGTGCAGGAGAATAAGCAAGTGGAATTAGAATGTGATTGGAATCACCAAACTGCATAATTCAAATTACTAATGGTGAAATTAATCTCCCAGCCTTTCTAGGACAGTAGCACTTCTTTTGCTTTGCTCTTTTGGTAGTTAGAGACAAATCTAGGAGATTCCATATGTCTTCTACCATAGGTCAGGTAACCAAAGCAGGATTTCTGCTAATTGCTACGTATATCTGTTCCAAGTATGCACGCTAGAATTGAAAACAATAACCATAGTGTGAGTTTGGGGTCCCTCTACATCCACCATGTGATGGACCTAAGGTAACTCCATTAATCACATGACTTTCAGAACACCCTATACTGGTTGGTGGCACTTTTTAATTTGAGTGTTTAGTGTTAGTTCAAAGTCAACAGTCAATAATCTCATAAAACTCATTATTTGTCCTTCCCCAATACACAACCCCCCTGATATATGATGAAGATTCACTGGGGAAAGATCAGAAGGAATATTTAAGAATACTTTTTTGGCAGAATAGCATTTCTTCCTCAAGAGTACCCATCTTCCCTTTCTTTCTAAAGGGATGATTTTGTAAACTGATTCAAGCTTGGAAACTGTACACCCATGGCGGATTCATGTTGATGTATGGCAAAACCAATACAGTATTGTAAAGTAAAATAANAATATACTCATATTAATTAAGAGCTTCCCTAGTAACTCAATAGTAAAGAACCTGCCTGCCAATGCAGGAGACACAGGTTGAATCCCTGGATTGGTAAGATACCTGGAGAAGGAAATGACAACCCACTCCAGTATTCTTGCCTGGGACATAACCATAGACAGAGGAGCCCTTCAGGCTACCATCCACGGGGTCACAAAGGACACGACTTAGTGACTAAACAACATCTACAACTCCTATTAATTACTCATAAGCTTTTTTCCTTTTTTTGCAGGTAAGTGCATATATCATTAAATATATAATATTTGAAAGCTTTACTGTTTTATAGAAAATATTATAATAGGATTGCACTTATGCTAAATACCTTCAGACACAAATAACCAGTAAGTAACATATTAGGTGAAAACACATACGCGCATCTGCTAATCACTACATCAATATCCAAATATTATTAGATGGTAATGTCATCTTAAATGTTAAATCACCAAAACATTTTATAACATTGGTTTTGAAAATTCCTTTTTAATCATAACCAATACTTCATCTTTCTAAGCAAAACACATTAAGTACTTTTTTTTTTGATTACTTGACATGGGCCCTCATGAACTTCAATATATTCTACAACAAATGATAAGGTTTATAGGAATCACTGGGCTGCCAAATGAATGGGTCCAGAATTCGCCACAATGGCATAAAAAATGTTTTGAGCTGAAGACATCCGATTATCAACAAATGCAGGAAGAAGCTTTCTNTAAGTACTTTTTTTTTTGATTACTTGACATGGGCCCTCATGAACTTCAATATATTCTACAACAAATGATAAGGTTTATAGGAATCACTGGGCTGCCAAATGAATGGGTCCAGAATTCGCCACAATGGCATAAAAAATGTTTTGAGCTGAAGACATCCGATTATCAACAAATGCAGGAAGAAGCTTTCTCTAAAGTCCCCTCATTACCTAGGGAACTATTACCTAAAAACAGATCCTCTCCAAAAAAGAACTCAATTGTCCTAAATTCCCTCCCCTAGAGTTTTATTCCCCAGGGAAGATTGCCTCTTACCACAGGAGAAGAAAGAAGAAGGCATCATTCTCAGACAGATATGGACATAAATATATCATAGCTCTCATCTATTTTCCTGAGGACTCATTTATCTTTCCTAAATGTCACTTACTCTCCTTTAAGTAGCCTTTCTTCCCCCTTTCTTTCTATTAAGATGTTATATTTGCTCTCAAATCTCACTGATATTTTGGATAGTCATTTCTTTCTGTGATGCTCCTGGATATTTAAAATTAAAAATTAGTAGATGTGCATGTCTCTCCTCCTGTTAATTTATCTGTTATCANTTGCCTATGTTCTCTTCTAGGAGTTTTATAGTTTCTTATGTTTAGATCTTTAATCCATTTTGAGTTTATTTTTGTGTATGGTGTTGGAAAGTGGTCTAGCTTCATTCTTTTACAAGTGGTTGACCAGTTTTCCCAGCACCACTTGTTAAAGAGATTCAGACTTTGGACTTTCAAGTAAAACTGTAATAGGCTGACCAATCATGTCAGTTCCAGGGATACTATGACAAATCTGTCATAATCAAAGAGATTTTTAAGTTTCTATTGCTCATTACAGTAATCATCCACAATTTACCAACATTCCTCTTCCTTGTATATCCTGTATATGTAGCTACCACCTTTTTGGTTCAAGAAGATGATACAAGTTTTAGTCATAGCTTTCACATTTTGGCAAACGGGAATTAAAAGGTCACAAAAAAGGACACACACTTGCTGTATTTGTGTTCTTAAGATTTTGAAATGTAAGTTTCGGGGGGATACAATTTAGCCCATGATACCTTCCCTTTAAGGATATTTCTCTATAGCACATATTAGTGATATCTGAATTCTACTGACTAAAACAGTCATACGACTATACATATGCAGGCATATGACTAAACTTTCAGATTTCTATCATTAAGAAAAAACATGTAAACAGTTATTAGGGCATAAATAGGAATCCTTATCACACTTGATGTGAAAAAAAAACATCACTGCTGAAACAAAACTAACAGCATGAACACCAATCCACAAAGAGTTTATACCTTTTTTCAAAATTTATTTTTCCTTGGAGGATAATTGCTTAATGATGTTGTGTTGGTTTCTGCCATTCCAGCAACATAAATCAGCCACAAGAGCTTATACCTTACATGCCTATGAGAATTATTTGGTTTCCAGCCAAGAAAAAGGAAAGAGACTCTAATTACTTGCAAAAAGTAAAGGGCTTCTTGGAAGGAAATGAGGTAAGGATAGCCTATTAATTAAGGGCTGAAGATCCTGGAATCATAGAGATATGATACTTGAACAGGGTCAGAAATCTAGAAGGACATAACTAATGAGAGCATCTTCAAGATGTGACAAGTGCAATGGAGCTGATCCCTCAATTTCCAAACTAATTTAATCTATAAAAGCTTAAATTCCTAGGTTAAAGATTGTGTGGACTATGACATATCTAATACTAAGTGAAGGGAGGGCTAGAGTCTTTGAGAGAAGCAACACAACTGAATGCAATAGGGTTAGGGCAGGGAAGGTGTTTAGAACATAGAAGAAAGTCAATGTGCTGAGGATGATTTTGCCAGAGAGAGATGAAACGAGTGCTGGAAAGAAAAAAACAAGCAAATAAAACAAACAGAAAACCACTATCCAAAGCTAGAGTTTCCAAAATACAAATTTCTTAAAAACATGGATAATCTAAACACTAAATCCAAATGTATAAAAAGATCATAAGAATTAAAAAATGAGAGTTGACAGAAAAAAGAGTTTAAACTCTGTGCCTGAGAATTATGAATGAGAATTAACTGTAATAAATGATAATTATATTCAATGCCATTCCAATTAAGTTATTTTACTTACATCAAAAAAATGCAAAATGTGTATTAATCAAATATCTAAAATTAAAAACTGTCTTATAAAATCATGTATATAACAGTGTAGTCTTGAGGCAAAGAGAGTATTCCAAAGAGACATTAACCTCATAAAAGAAAAATAAATGGATCTGACAGCATAAAAATCGCAAAAGCCTATATAGTCAACAAACCATGTACTCTGATGTCATTGAAATCTTTTATGACAACTCTGTATATTTTAAGAGGAGAATAAAAAAGTAGCAGAAATGAGTCATATAGAATTGGAATCAGTCTATTTTTTATCCTATAGAAATTTCTAAAACTCATATTTTTGAAGATTTTCAGTATATCATTGACTTGTATTTGGTACCAATGCCAAATCTAGTAATGTATAACTATCCTCAAGGGCTGAGTCAAAAGAGGATTTGCTATTAGTCCTGAGCATTATGGATAGTTCCAAGTGAGTCATCCTGCCTCCTGGGTGCTGTGCTATGCTTAGTCACTCAGTCATGTCCAACTCTTTGTGACCCCATGGACTATAACCTGCCAGGCTCCTCTTTTCATGGGATTCTCCAGGCAAGAATACTAGAGTGGGTTGCCATGCCCTCCTCCAGGGGATCTTCCCCATCCAGGGATCAAACCCAGGTCTTCCACATTGCAGGCAGATTCTTTACCATATCACCCTTTTAATAACAGTCTCCTCTTTGGTTGGTTTTAAGCAGTAGGAATAGAGATTAAGCAGACTATACTATGGATGTTATCTTCAGTAAAGTCAATTAATTACAAGTTAATGCTGAATCTGAAACATTTTCTAGATAACATTTTTTTTTCTTTTAAAGTACAGACTCTTTGGAATAAAACTGATCTTTCAGTGTGCTGTTGTTATCTCTGATTCCAGCATAAAGAACTTTAAAACATGGATTGTGCTTCTCTGGTTAATTCTGGTGATATATGGTACTTGGTGTTTGCCTGACTATTACATTCTGATTTTTAAATTTTTTCATTAAAAATTTAAAATGTCTGCTATAGCCACATACACACACATACACATATATAAATGTGTATGAACATATATGATGATATATATAACATAGAACACAGACATGTACATGTATACATATGCATATAAACAGACCAGAAATTTGGATGCTTATATGTAGGTATATATGTACATTGTAGTACATATACACATACACATGTGTGTACATATAGGTGTATGTGTATAAATTTATACATTATATAATATATAAATACATAATTACATACTTTATAAGTATATTTATACTTATAAGTATAAATATACTTATAAATACTTATAAATATACTTATGGTAGAAAGACTGTCTTGTTTATTTTCCAAAATATCTTTTTTCACACATGTTTCTGTGAGAAATATTTTCCGAGCCATGAGCGCTTAAATTTCTTTCAATTCAGAGTCTGTTTCAGAAAAATCACTGTGTTCTTCTGATTCACAAGCCTGCTCCACAACTGATCTTCCACAATGCTTTTGTGACGATCTCCTTCTGAAGCAGGCAAAGAATAAATGACATAATGCACCCTATTTATTTATAAGGATTGTATTTCCATCGATTGACATCTGAACCCAGAGGAAATATGGTTTTATTTTCCACCTACAAAGTGAATCAAGTTTAACTGTCACCTGAATTCTCCCAAGTCCAATATCCTTTTCATCATTCTAAAAGCAGTAGAATGGTTTCCACTTGCCTAAACACAAAGGGCTGAAGCTTAGTTCCTTACTTCAGATTATCATGATTTGTTTGTAATTCAGGGGAAGCCAATTAATGCACTTTATAGTTTTGCTATTAGTTAGTAGACAGTCTGGAAACCTCTGTCAGAATGAGAGCCTTTCTTAGGTTTAGTTTAGAATATCTCCTTTTAGTTTTCTGGAAAGGATGGTCCAGATTTTTTCTTTAAATATAACTGGAATTATTTGCTTGGATAGTGTCATTCACATTCAAAAACTATACTGTTGAAACAACAATATTTTCCCAACTATTGTTTGAAGCCTTAGAATGACAGGTTTTGCATACTATTTTAGAAGTGTTTACTCTTTTATTTCTTGATGTTCCTTATGTGAAGTTTAACCAAAATTAACCATGTAGAAGAAAAACAGCCACTCACTTCCTTGAGGGAACTGAGAGATTTAATTATGGTCAAACTACATGGACAGAATCTTCTTTTTTTAAATGAAGGGATTATGCTCTGATAGTTTTGTTTATAAGATTTATATAAGTCATTGCCCATCCATAGCCAAGTGGCCAAAGCTTTAATTGGTCTTTATTATATCTGGGCCATGAAAGTGGAAAAAAAAATCCCAACTAAAGATTTAGATGTTAGAAATATTTGAGTGTTTTAGCTGTCACATGCAATTTGTCAAAATTCATATAGCCTTTCAACATAAGAGAATGAAAACATCTCAGTAAAAGGTTTTATTTCCAACAATATTAAAGAAGACAATGGAGGACTAACAAAAATTAAAAGAATATCACTAAAAGGTTATAGGAAAAAGACCTATCTTAACTTTCTTTTCATCATAAAGTCAATAGAGAAAGCAGAAATGCACATATGTTAACAAACACTGTATTTGGGATTTCTTCCTCTTCAGACAAGGTAATTCACTTTCCTTGAGTGACTTAAAAGATTTTCTGCTTTGGTGAGGGTGAAGGAGAGAATTCCTTAGAAAAAAAGCAGCTTTGTTTACAGTATGCTCAGCAATGTCTGTAAAGTTTCAAGACTGGAAAAAAAAAAAACTAGATCACCTATTTCAAGCTACGAAGATGTTCATTTAATTGCTCTACAAGTTTGCTACCAGAAGTATGAGCAGTGGACTAGAAGTATGGGTGTCATAGACGCTTGTTTGGAATGGAAAACCAACCTCTACTTTCACATACATTTTCATAATCTTCATTTAAACAAAATTCCCGGGGGATGCATATGAATATTAGTTTGAGAAACTCTGCCCAACAATATTTCTTCCAAATGTTTATCAAGATCAAATATCTTCAGTTACTAGGTCACTAGTACCTTTGCTACTTACTTCATTATTGGATAACTCTAGTGATTATAAAGATCTTCATTATATTAAGTCAAAAATCTACATCTTTATTACCTATATTCAGTTAGCCCAAACTCTTCTACGGCTAATCAAAATAAGTGTGTTTTTTTTTTCTAACTCTTTCAGGATACCTTTTAGATTTAATATATCACTTGTTCCAATTTCTAGTTTTTCTCCAACTCCTTTAGTCAGACCTCAGATCACAGAGTGGTTATTTCTTCTTTCATCCCAGACTGCTTGATATGATGACTTGGAACTCAGGAGTGATCCCTCAATTTGAAACACCGTCCTCCAGTGATCAATGAAGAGTTTAGCAAAAGTGCTGCATCTTACATTTTATACATTCTTTCTCTATGAAAGGAACTAAAGATTATGTGCCATTTCTTGGAAAAGTGGTGGGGACAGTACATTAACCATCGACTCATCACATTAACTTGACAGTCTGTAACAGTGCTAGGCACGTCTCCATTTTCTACTGCTTTTTATCTGATATATGTCAAATTAATTCTTTGGATCCCAACAGGGAACTCTAAAAGAGATGAACAGGCATTGCTACACATAATTTACTGCATTCTTATCCGAAGCAATTTTCCTGTAAATCTACCATCTTAGGCTGTGTACATCAACTCAATTTTGAATTATGATTTTTCCAAGTTATGACTTTGCTATTTCTTTGATTGAAAGCATTTTTAAAATGTGTGAAATTTTCTGCTATTATCACGCACATCTAAGATGTTAAGGTTGTGATTTACTTTCTTAAGCTACTGTCTGTATCTCTATCTATCTATCATCTATGTTTTTTCCTGGTCAGAATAAATATCTTTTACTGAAAAAAATATACTTTTCCTCAACAACCAATTAACTAAGTTTTTTGTGGAATGAAATCACCATAATAGTATAATGGCCTAAAGGACACCAGTGAATTGATTCCATTACCTTTTAATCTTCTCTCCTCTTATTCTTTCTCTATCCTCCTTCATTCTCTTACTCAAAAGGTATCCTAAAATAATGTCTTCCCTAACCACCCTGACACATCCCAATTATTTTCTTATGCATTTCTTTTGCATAGTTCTTAACATGACCTAAACACTAAATTTGGCATACTTATTTTTTGCATGCCTTTCCCCCTCACCACGATACATGCCCTCACATGCTTGTGTGTTTTGTTCAAAATTTTATCCCCAGAATCTACACTGATGCTTGTCACTCAGTAAGTACTCAAAATTATATGCTGAATGAATAAACACACAACGGTTTTTCTTATTCAACCCCATCTGAGTTGCTTGTTCATTTACAGATTGGGTAAAGACAGCATTTACTTTACAGGATGTGAGAATTTAAAGCAACAATAGAATTCCTAGCTCACAGCAGACTTTGCAGCAGACTTCATAACTCAGAAGTCAATTTTTTAACTTCTGATAAAATTCTGGAGATTAATAAATTACAATCTGTTTCTTTTTAATTGCACCATTGGCAATAGTCATAAAAGTTCTTAGAATCATTCTAGCGCATGTAAATAATTTCTGTTTAATTGCTCCTTTCTGCTTGTTTTTGCTGGAAGTTATCTTTTTACTGTTCCTCTTGGTTCATAAAACATGATGAACAAGTGATGAGAAGCATTGTCCAGCGCTTAGAAGTGATGGACCTCAGAAGAGGATGCAAACAGGAGTGCAACAACTCTGATAGCACTTCTGCTCATTAGCTTTCTCTGTATACTTAGTGATTTCCTCAGGACACTTTGCATGTCTTGTACTAAGCAAAAAAAACTGCTAACTCTATATGTGAAACTAGACCTAGGAAATAGGGTTAAAGGGAAAAAAACTCCCAAACTTTTCTGAATTTTTTTTTAATCCAAATTGGATATTCTGGGTATCATTCAGAGTTATTTGTCTCTCTCTGAAGGCAACAGCACCCCACTCCAGTACTCTTGCCTGGAAAATTCCATGGACGGAGGAACCTGGAAGGCTGCAGTCCATGGGGTCGCCGATGGCCGGACATGACTAAGAGACTTCACTTTCACTTTTAATTTTCATGCATTGGAGGTGGAAATAGCAATCCACTCTAGTGTTCTTGCCCGGAGAATCCCAAGGACAGCTGAGCCTGGTGGGCTGCCATCTATGGGGTCGCACAGAGTCAGACACGACTGAAGTGACTTAGCAGCTTAGCAGCAACCTTACTTGAGCTTCAGTTTATTCACTTTTGGACTGAGGAAAAACGACATTTATTTGACAGACTGGTTGTGAGAATTAAAAACGATGATAGAGCCCTAGCCCCTGGTTGACACCATAGAGTAACGATGAGAATAGTACATATATGTGTTCATGATTCATTTGCATGGAATGGCCTTCTGTCCTAATCTTCCTGTTAAAAATCTGTTGTCATTTCAAATATTACCTCTTCTTTGAAAATTTTCCTGAATATTCCGTTTCTAGTGGAAATAATTATCTGCTATCCTTATTCTTGGTTCCCTTTATATATACTTCAGATTTATGTTTATAGTTAAACATTTCATATTCTTTTGTAAGTAAATGTGTATTAATATTTTTCAAAATACTAAGCAAACTCATTTAGATTTTATTAATGGGAATTCTACAGAAAGGACATTAGTTTTATTTTCATTCTTACTACCTGTTATACTCTTGATGAAAGTGAAAGAGGAGAGTGAAAAAGTTGGCTTAAAGCTCAACATTTAGAAAACGAAGATCATGGCATCTGGTCCCATCACTTCATGGCAAATAGATGGGGAAACAGTGGAAACAGTGGGTGACTTTATTTTTCTGGGCTACAAAATCACTTCAGATGGTGACTGCAGCCATAAAATTAAAACACACTTACTCCTTAGAAGGAAAGTTATGACCAACCTAGACAGCATATTAAAAAGCAGAGACATCACTTTGATTTAGTCAAGGCTATGGTTTTTCCAGTAGTCATGTATGGATGTGAGAGTTGGACTATAAAGAAAGTTGAGTGCAAAAGAATTGATGCTTTTGAACTGTGGTGTTGGGAAAGACTCTTGAGAGTCCCTTGGACTGCAAGGAGATCCAATCAGTCCATTTAAAGGAGACCAGTCCTGGTGTTCATTGGAAGGACTGATGTTGAAGCTGAAACTCCAATACTTTGGCCACCTGATGCAAAGAGCTGACTCATTTGAAAAGACTCTGATGCTGGGAAGGATTGGGGGCAGGAGGAGAAGGGGATGACAGAGGATGAGATGGCTGGATGGCATCACTGACTCGATGGACATGAGTTTGAGTGAACTCTGGGACTTGGTAATGGACAGGGAGGGCTGGCGTGCTGCAATTCATGGGGTGGCAAAGAGTCAGACACAACTGAATGACTGACCTGAACTGAACTGATGGTACTGTTAAATATATGCATGTGGTTGTACAGCAGATATAAACTTTTTTATCCTGAGTGGCTGAAACTCTATAATCACTCAACCAAAAATCCACCATCCTGCCCTTTATTCTCCAGCCCCTGCCAACCACCATTCTACTTTATGCTTTTGTTTTACCCCTTTAAGTACCTCATGCAAGTGAAACCATGTAATATTTAGTCTTCTGGTACTGGCTTATTTTACTTATCATTATGTCCTCAAAGTTCCTCCATATTGTAGCATATGACAGTGATGGTTTCTTTCTTTTTTAAGGCTGAATAATACTCCATTGTATGTGTATACCATATTTTCTTTATTTACTCAGCCTCCGATGAACATAGTTGTTTCCATCTCTTGACTACTGTGAATAATGTTGCAATGAATATAAGAATAAAATATCATTTCTAGATTATGTTTTTCATTACTTTGGACACTCAAATGTGAAATTATTAGGTCATATAGTAGTTCCATTTTTAAATTTTATAATCTCTATTGCTGCCAATGATATTGTTTCATTTGTTTTAATGGCTGAATAATATTCTATTGTGTTTGTGTATATGGGAGGAGGCAATGGCAGCCCACTCCAGTACTCTTGCCTGGAAAATCCCATGGATGGAGAGCCTGGTGGGCTGCAGTCCATGGGATTGCTAAGAGTCAGACATGACTCAGCGACTTCACTTTCATCTTTACTTTCATGCATTGGAGAAGGAAATGGCAACCCACTCCAGTGTTCTTGCCTGGAGAATACCAAGGACAGGGGAGCCTGGTGGGCTGTCGTCTATGGGGTCACACAGAGTCGGATTCAACTGAACTGACTTTGCAGCAGCAGCATGTGTGTATGAATATACAATATGTATTATTATCATACTAAGAGAAGTAAATCAGAGTAAGACAAATGTTGTATGATATCACTTCTATATGGAATCTCAAAAAGGACACAAATGAATTTATTCACAAAATAGAAATAACCTCACAGACATAAAAAACAATCTTACCGTTATAAAAGTAGAAGGAAAGGAGTGATTAATTAGGAGATTGGGGTTAACAGATATACATTACTATATATAATACAGATAAACAATAAGGACCTACTGTACAGCACAGGCAACTATATTCAATATCTTGTAGTAATCTCGAACAGAAAAGAATCTGAAAACAAATATATACATATATATATATGTGTGTGTATATATATATATTCTGTGTACCTGAAACTAACACAGCACTGTAAATTAACTATATTTCAATTAAAAAATGTTTTTTCAGGAAGCTGTAAACTGTTTTTCATACTAGCTACATCATTTTACAATCCCACCAACAGTAACATAAGGGATCTGATTTCTTTACATTCTTGCCAACATGGGTTAATTTTCGTGTGATTTTGATAATGGTCATCATAATAAATGTGAGGCAAAAATTCATTGTATTTTTTATTTGTATTTCTTTATTATTAGTGATGTTGATTACTTTTTCATGTATCTCTTGGCCATTTCTAGATCTTCTTTGAAGATATGTCTATTCAAGTTCTTTGTCCATTGAAAAAAATCATTTTTTTTCATACTTTAATGAGTTGCTCATATATTCTGAATGCTGCTGCTGCTGCTGCTGCTGCTAAGTAGCTTCAGTCGTGTCCGACTCTGTGCGACCCCAGAGACGGCAGCCCACCAGGCTTCCCCATCCCTGGGATTCTCCAGGTAAGAACACTGGAGTGGGTTGCCATTTCCTTCTCCAACGCACGAAAGTGAAAAGTGAAAGTGAAGTCGCTCAGTCATGTCGGACTCCTAGCGACCCCATGGACTGTGGCCCACCAGGCTCCTCCATCCATGGGATTTTCCAGGCAAGAGTACTGGAGTGGGGTGCCACTGCCTTCATTAATTCCTTATCATATGTATGGTTTGCAAATATTTTCCCAATCTACATACAGGTTATCTTTTTACTGTGTTTTATTGTTCCTTTGATATGTAGAAATGTTTCGGCTTGATGTACTCCCACTTGCCTGTTTTTGCTTTTGTGGTCTGTGCTCTTGGCTTCATAACCAATAAATAATGACGAAAATCACTGTCATGAAGATGCGCTCATGTTTTCTGCTCCAAACACAGTTTCAGGTCATACATTCAAATTGTTAATGCATTTTGAATTGATTTTGTTGTATAGTGTTATGTAAGGATTTAATTTTATTCTTTTACATATGGAGATCCACTTTTCCTAGCTCCATGTTTTGAAGAGACTCTCCTTTCCCTATTTTGTATTCTCAGCATCCTTGTGAAGATTATATGACTGCATGTGTGGGGTTTCTTCCTGGGCTTTCTTTCTGTTTCATTGGTCTCAATCTCTGTGTTTATGCTAGCACAGCGCTCGTTTATTTACTGCATCTTTGTAATATATTTTGATTTGAAGTCAGGAGTTGCAGCTGTGAGGCCTCCAGCCTTATTCTTCTTTCAAAAGGCTGTTTTGGTTTTGCTGCTCCATATTAAATTTAGCATTGTTTTTCTATTTTCCCCAAATGCCACTGGGATTTGAGCAGGGGTTGCATTAAATCTGTAGATTGCTTTGGGTAGAATGTCTACTTTAACAATATTAAGTTTTCTAACCCATGAACATAAAATGTCTTTCTACTTGTGTCTTCCTAACTCTTGAAGTAATGCTTTATAGTTTTTAGTGTACAAGTTTTTTGACTCCTTGAAATTTATTCCTAAGTCATTTTATTATTTTTGTTTATATCATAAATGAGATTGTTTTCTTAATTTTCTCCCAGATTGTTCTGATCTGGTCTGGATCTGATTCAACTGACTTTTTCTATTAACTGCCACACTTCTCATCCTGATGTTATTGAATAAAACCCTCTGTGCATTATTAAATGAAAAAAAATCTTTAAAAATTCTAAAAGTTCCTAATTTTACACAACAAATATAGTTCCCTGTCTTTTTTATATAACAATGTCAGAGGAGAGAAGAAACTTTTTTAAATTTCTGGTCACTGATGGAAATCTAGTTTCTCTATGAAATTATTATTTAGTTAAAAAACCTAAAGAGTTGAAAAACATTTCAGAATGCATTTTCACAGCTGAGATTTTAATTTATTGATTCATCTCTACCACAAATTCAAATAATGGCTTGTTTAATTACATCTCATGTTTTACTGTAACAAGTCTCAACTTGGTGTATCTCCATAGAAATTACAATATTCCTTATGAAAACTGAGGTAATATACTCGTAGAGCATAGGAGTTTGGATTCAGTACATTTCAGTCATGTATAAACCACTTTCTTTTCACCTTCCATGTACCCAAAGTGAAAATATTCAGACTTGAACAGTTTTTGATTCTGTGGCTATCTATGATAAAAATAATCTGGACTGTGTATCTGTATGTTTGCATTTCACTTTAATAATGATAGATGAAGCATTAATAGATGAATGTATATCTATGTCTCTTACTTTCTACTGCCCTGACAGAAACAGTCAGTCTCCTGGCTCTTATTTTTTACTTTTAACTATGCCAAAATTTCTACCCTGGTTCTTTCATTTAGCAAAAAAGATCATTAACATTTTGTGAAAAGTTAATGACTTTTATTTTATTTAATTTACTTATTTACTTTTTTGCTTGAGGTCTCCTCTGTATTTAATTCTCAACCAAATGCCATTACAAGAATGAGATTTCTGGCATTGTCTTTCAGTGACAGCCTTGTGAAGAGAGGAAAGTCAACCAGGGAAGTCTCTATTCATCCAATTATTTAGAAAAGCTTTAAAGTAACTTCTTGCTCTAAAGAATGGGAATTATTTGAGAATAACATAAAATTCATAGCACTAGCATTTTCTCTCCCTTGTTTTTGTTCAGCTGCTAAGCAGCAGTTTAGTTTAATGCTTTAAAGAAGTCTTCCTTGAGGACTAAAATGCTTTATGTATGTTCCCAGGTCCTGATCACTTTGAATTTGTCCTTAAAAACCAGAATTCCTCTTGAGGTACTACACAAGCTTTATTTCCACACTTCGATGGATTCTGGTGCAGATGATGGATTCCAATAATTTTATTCCAGTGATATCATTGAAAGTGAACATCTCTCTTCCACACTTCCGTTTTGCTTTGAAATTTAATCCTTGTGGACCTTGTATCATCTTCACCCAGAGTATAATACAGCTGTGCACATAGTAGTTGCTTAGAAAATATGATTTTTACTTGACTCATTTGTAACAGTATTTTAGAGAAATTCTTGGTAGACTTTCCTGGATGAAGGATTTATTAGTATATGTCTCATGGATATTGTAACCACCTGTGTCTGTTTGCCTTGGATAAAGACTATCCTTCTTAGACTGCAATGCAGAATGAGAACACTCAAGTTTTGTAATAAGAAGACACAGACTTGAATTATTGTTCTATCATAGATCGGTGGTAGATCTTTCAGAAGTCACTTTCCTGAGCTTTTTTCTCTCTTTATTATATGGAGATGTGATTCATCTCAGAGTTACTATAAAGATAACATAATGTAGAAATAACAACATGTAATGAATTACCTAGGGAGCACACTTAAATCTCACAATGATATACAGTGAATATTGCTTTTATTCCTAATTTAAATCAAGAAAACTGAGAGGATATTTAAATTACCCAAGATCTCATTGTGCTTACTGGATAGAGCTGGACTTTAAATCCAGACAGACTGGTTCTGGATTCTGTGCTCTTACACGCTATGCTATGAAAATTGCCTGACAAAGAATTCATGACCATTAAATATTTGATGTTGTCTTTTCCATTGATTTTATCCATATACTAGACAATAGAGTAATTTTTTAATACATAAAAAATTTCTTTTCACTGCATCTTAACTATCCATGGTTCCTTTTTGCTGGTTGGATGCTGAAGCTGTTCAGCTTTCTGGAGATAGTATAAAGTCCCTTCTTTAGTACATTCCATCTGTACAAAAGCTCCTCCTCCCTCGGTGATGTTAGACTTTTTAGACTCCTCTCACTCTCTTGTTTGAGTGTTTTAAAGATGTATACTTTTAAATCTCTTTTAAGGAAATTTTTTTCTCTTGACTTTTATTACACATTCTCCTTGTTTTATTCTTATATCTATGACTGTTTACTTTCAGTCTTTCTTGCTGATCCCTCCTCTTCTGCACTGACTCATTAAATGCTGGAATTTTCCCTTCTGGATTGGACATGTACATCTCTGAACATTTATTCACACTAGAGCAAGAAAGCCTAGGTTTATCTGCATAAAAGCATATACAAACTAGAATTAGAACTACAATACTTAGGGACACAGGGTAGGTTTAGGGAACGACTGCTAACTCTGTCTCCTTCATGTGCCACAAGCTTTCTCTTCTCATAGTATCTTTCATTCTCAGTCTCGTCTACCCATTCACCTTTCTGTGGTGACTAGATTTAGCAACGGTTCTATCTTGTTGCTTCTGAATATCACTTTTATACTGCTCCCACTGCAAAGGGATCCAATGTTTTAGCTGTCAAGTCAAATTTTCAAGACAGGAAATACTCTTCATGAGTTATGACACCATGATCTGGTGGCTACTTTCACCTCTAACCTCATTTTTAACCATGTACTGCCATGTATCTGGAACTATCCATCATGAACTACATCCCTCTTAGACCCACCAAATCATAAGGTTTTGTAGCTCAGTAACAAACCACTGGATAATGGAAATGATATATCCGAAATTAAAAAGCATGAATAGGACCAGAAGGTTCCAGTGAACTATCTGAGCAGGCAGCCCAGGCTACTGTGGGACGCAGTATTCTTTTATCAATGTCCTTCATCAACCTATGCCTATAACTTGTAGGGGATCCCCTGTATCCATCTGGAGAAATAAAAAGCCTGAACTTATTTTACAGATAAAGATCTCTCTTTATACGTGTGCAAGCTGCAAAATACATATCTACAAGTAAAATGGCCTTGAAAGACAGCGGTAAGGAAAAATCTTCCCAATGAGCAGTGCATCTGTCTGTCTGCCTTATTTGGGAAGAAACTAGACTCAAATTTAGAGTATATGTCCACTCATGGCAGGCAAATAGCTTGCCTGGCTACTCAGAGAGCTAAGCAGAAGGACTTGAAGATCATGAACAAGGAAGTATAGAAAATTGTCATATGAGTAGACATATGGACATGAGCATAAAGTGTAAAGATATTTTTGTCTCATATGTCAATGACCATCAGAGAGTCTCTACCATGAAAGAGGCGCTTAATATCTCCATAGACACAATCTAGCTGAGTGACTTCAGCCACACTATCAGTGGACAGTCAGGTGACAATGGAAAAATGAGCCAAGTGAACAATGGTAAAGATTGAGGCAGTGCACTGGCCTAACAGCATGGACTGCTACTGCTGCTGCTAAGCTGCTAAGTCGCTTCGGTCGTGTCCGACTCTGTGCGACCCCAGAGACGGCAGCCCACCAGGCTCCCTCATCGCTAGGATTCTCCAGGCAAGAACACTGGAGTGGGTTGTCATTTACTTCTCCAATGCGGGAAAGTGAAAAGTGAAAGTGAAGTTACTCAGTCGTGTCTGCCTTAGCGACCCCAAGGACTGCAGCCTACCAGGCTCCTCCATCCATAGGATTTTCCAGGCTAATATAGTTACTGATGCTGTCAAATGTCTCAACTGGTAGCCACAGAGCCAGTGTGGAACCTCTGATACGGAGCTTTTCCTTGGGATGTGACTAAGCAGTCACTTGGTGCCAAGCTGATTACATAGATCCCTATCACCTCTCTTCTAGGAATAGGTACAATTACCCATGGGCCTTTTGGGCTTTTAGATGGCACTGATATCTGAGAGTCTGTTGTATAATTGTTCCATTAGCAGGAGAATCGAAACAATATTGCTTCAGATCAGGCAAGTATTTTGAAGGAAAGGAGATACGTGAGAGTACCCATGCTCATGTGAGCCTCTGGTCCTATGACATCATACATTGCATCATCCCAAGTCAGCTGACCTGATAGAAGACTGCAATAGCCTGCTGAAGTCACAG
This sequence comes from Neotragus moschatus, assembly GCA_006410615.1. Taxonomy (NCBI): domain Eukaryota; kingdom Metazoa; phylum Chordata; class Mammalia; order Artiodactyla; family Bovidae; genus Neotragus; species Neotragus moschatus. Next base: position 212,613 of record SJYA01003257.1, on the reverse strand, counting down.
CTGAGCCACCATCTCAGAGGCAGTCTTTTTCAAGAGTGGACTGACACTGCACGGACTGACTGAAGAACTGTGTCACTGTTTCCCTAATAGAACATATGGATCCCGGAAGCGAGAGGTGTAGGAAGTTGTGCCCTATATTCCATAATTCTCAGTGAGACATTTGTGAACACTGTTTCCCATCTCTGGAACCCTGCTTTCCATAATGCTAGACATTCCCATTCTCTAACAGGAGAACAAGTTCTCCAGAGGTAATCAACTAAAATTTTAAGTTATGGCTATCTCCTGGGCATTTTATATCAAAGGACTAGCAGGCAAAAATAAGGAATATCTCATAGTAAAGGTAATTGATCATGATACTCAGGAGGCGGCAGGGCTGTAATTTCACAACAGAGGAAAACAGGAATACCCGTGAAACCCAGTTGATGTACTTGGCTGCCTCTTGGTACCTCCACGTTTAATTTTAGCTGTAAATTAAGAGATGCCGTCATCCCAGGCTGGGAAGGATATGATAGACAGGCACTTAGATCTCTTAGGGATAAGGAACTGCAAAGATCATGGCTGACTGTGAAAATGACAGTAGGGAGTAGAGGAGGGAAAAGATGAATGTCAACTGAAGCTCTGTGAACAACTCTAGCCACAGGTATAATAGTACTGTCTATAACTTTTCTAATTTTCCTCAGGAAGAGAGGTTCACTAGAATCCAGGAGAATCAGCAGTTTAATGTACAGAGAAAAATGAATCTCAAGGGCACAAGGAGGAGGCTGACCATATTACTCCAAGAAAGTAGTTGCTGTCCAACAGGGGAGGTTGTAGTGAGCAGATTAGGTGCCGGCTCCTCAGGGTCATTCACTTCACTGGACATCATGTATTTCTCAGGGCAACCTGCATGCAGTGATTGAATGAGACAGAGGCATAAAGCCCCAGCTGTTTTAGTCTGTCTTAAGACAACTCTGATGGAAACATTCACTCCAGAGATCCTTTCATGACTGGCAATGCTTGATTGATGTGCATCACAGTTCAACTTCTATATGATTCTGCTTCCATAACTCTTTATGGAATAAAGACCTAGTAAGCATCTTATACCCAACTGTCACCTCACTGTTAACTTCTGAGGAACACAAATTACAATAGATGGCTATTTCTTTTAAATTAACTGGATGTGTAGCCTTCTGCTTAAATAAACGGAACATAAATGTCTCCCTATATGAGAGGTTGTAAAACTTGGGACTATGGGATCTTAGGAGGTCAGGAATTACCAAGAAATTTCTTACAGATGGTATATGCATGGGTTGATATAATAGAATGTATATGTATTGCTTCTCAGGTGGCTCAGTGGTAAAGAATAAACTGGCTAATGTAGGATTCACAATAGACGTGGGTTCAATTCTCGGTTCAGGAAGATCTCCCAGAATAGGAAATCGCAACCACTCCATGTAGTCTTGCCTGGAAAATTTCACAGACAGAGGAATCTGGCTGGTTACAGTTCATGGGGTCGCAAAAAGTTGGACATGACTGAGCACACAAACACATTGCTACTTCTTTTTCCTCCAGGGAGAGACTGCACATACATTCACAAGAGAGGATCCATAAATTTTGTCCAATTGCCAAGGCTGTATGCAACTAAGAAGTCTGACTCAGTGCCATGTATGCAGAAGGTATAGTTACTTTTTTCATGATCCTGAATACATAACTACTTCAAATTGACAAGATAATGCTTTAAACACTGAATACTTGTTCTATATACATTCAAATCAATAATATGCTTATTAATACTAATACAAATATGGAGTTGAGGAAGAAACAGTCATTGGTTGAGGTATATATCAGAATGAAATATCAATAAGCTTCCTTCAGGAATGTCTAGTAGAGATGTTTACTACATGGATATTACACATGTTATTTTTATCCATGGGAATATTTAGTATTTTTTGATAGATCAAGAAGATGCTCTGTTTTGTGAGGTGGCTATGAAACATTTTGGAAGCATTTCTGGGTTATCAAATCAAAATTGAATTTGCTTTCATATGTTTGAGAATACTTGAGGCTGATTTCTTTGTAATTTTATTTACAAGTTACAGAAAAAAATATGCAAATTTTATTCATTATGTTACTGAGGCTCTCCCCGAAACATCCTAGGGTCTGACAGTCACTAATGCCCTGTGGCCTCCTGGACGCAGTAATTAATCAGCTCTGACTGCTCCAGCTGTGGCTGCATAGAAGCAAGATCCCAACAAAAGACCACATGCACATGATGCATTAATTGTTCTCTGTTATCGCTTTTACAATTTAAATAAGCCTATTTAAAGTTGTTATTTAAAATCATCAAAACTAGGAGATAAATATATATGTGTGCGTATGTATATACATGATTAGTATTTATATAAGGATAAGAACATCTTTGTTTAGTCCACTGTTTTCCTAAAGGAAATAATAGTCACTTTATACCAGCATGAATTAAGCTTTAATCAACATGTAGTTGTTTCAGTGATGTGGCACCATGAAGACATGCTTTAGAAGAAACAAAGCAAAACTGTACAGGTTGGAGAGAAATATCTTTTAGTTACCCTGACCTTTTTTATGACTTTTTAAAATTCTTTCACACCTCTGAAATATTAATCCTATAAATGAAAAAAAAAGTGTGCTTCATTGAGTTTTTTATATGAAATATGATTTTTGAATATGATTATGAAAAGCCATGTTTTGTGTTCAAGGAATTTCTATATAATTTCTATATTATTGTCAAGGACACTGACATAATAAAATACTTAAATATAACCTAGATATAACTGATTTTGATGAAGGGAAATCCAGACTTGAGTGAGGTCCTCTTGAGTGAGAGAGGTCCTGGCAGGTGGTTATCTTCTGCCTTTATCAGAGAGAGTCAAGAGAAAACAATTCAGAATGGCCAATCCTGTTGCTGCTGCTGCTGCTGCTGCTGCTAAGTCGCTTCAGTCATGTCCGACTCTGTGCGACCCCATAGACAGCAGTCCACCAGGCTCCCCCGTCCCCAGGATTCTCCAGGAAAGAACACTGAAGTGGGTTGCCATTTCTTTCTCCAATGCATGAAAGTGAAAAGTGAAAGTGAAGTCACTGAATCATGTTCAACTCTCAGTGACCCCATGGACTCCAGAATACCAGGCTCCTCCGTCCATGGGATTTTCCAGGCAAGAGTACTGGAGTGGGGTGCCATTGCCTTCTCCAGGCCAATCCTAGTACTGATAAAACCATGAATTAGTAGGACGTTATTCTAGCTAGAGAAACAGTGAGTTAGAAGGGCCCACCTGAGAACCTCCCAATGTGGATGTGGATTTCCTCACAGGGTTGTCATATATAAACTTTCTATGGGGGATTTAGAATCTCTTTTCAGTAGCAAACTCCTAACTTCTCTGATAGATATTGTTAGTTTACTAATTAGTATTTATGAGTTACCTCTGTGTATACTGGGCTCTTACCCAACTTTTTGGTGATACTAATTAATTAAAATTAAATTAAATGAATGTAGAAAGTGCTTATGTACAAATATAGCTACATAAATTGTGTGTGAAGGTTTGTTCTAGAAAGCTCAGTTCAGTGCAGTTCAGTTCACTCAGTCTTGTCTGACTCTTTGCAACCCCATGGACTGCAGCACACCAGGCCTCCCTGTCCATCACCAACTCCCAGAGTTTACTCAAACTCATGTCCATCGAGTTGGTGATGCCATCCAACCATCTCGTCCTTTGTTGTCCCCTTCTCCTCCCACTTTCAATCCTTCCCACCATCAGGGTCTTTTCAAATAAGTCAGTTCTTCACATCAGGTGGCCAAAATATTAGAGTTTCAGCTTCAGTATCAGTTGTTCCAATGAATATTCAGGACTGATTTCCTTTAGGACGGACTGGTTGGATCTCCTTGTAGTCAAAGAGACTCTCAAGAGTCTTCTCCAACACCACAGTTCAAAACTTCAATTCTTTGGCACTCAGCTTTCTTTATAGTCCAGCTCTCACATCCATACATGATGACTGGAAAAACCATAGCCTTTACTAGACTGACTTTTGTTGGTAAAATAATGTCTCTGCTTTTTAATATGCTGTCTAGGTTGGTCATAACTTTTCTTCCAAGGAGCAAATATCTTTTAATTTCATGGCTGCAGTCACCGTCTGCAGTGATTTTGGAGCTCTGTTTGCAATGAAGGCATGGGAACAGATGCCATGATCTTAGTTTTCTGAATGTTGAGCTTTAAGTCAACGTTTTCACTGTCCTCTTTCACTTTCATCAAGAGATTCTTTAGTTCTTCACTTTCTGCCATAAGGGTTTTGTCATCTGCATATCTGAGGTTACCTAAATTATCTCATGGAGAAGGAAATGGCAACCCAATCCAGTACTCTTGCCTGGAAAATCCCATGGACAGAGAAACCTGGTAGGCTATAGTCTACGGTGTCACCAAGAGTAGGACACAACTGAGTGACTTCACTTTCACTTTTCACTTTCACGCATTGGAGAAGGAAATGGCAACCCACTCCAGTATTCTTGCCTGGAGAGTCCCAGGGACGGAGGAGCCTGGTGGGCTGCCATCTATTGGGTCTCACAGAATCGGTCACAACTGAAGTGACTTAGCAGCAGCAGCAGCAGATTATCTCAGGTTATCTAAAAAGTTAGAGGTCTACAAACATCAATGTTAAATTTGTTGTTAATAAATGTCATTAAAATTATGAACTCTGTAAGTCAATATAACTCAGTCTCCTANCCTGGTGGGCTGCCATCTATTGGGTCTCACAGAATCGGTCACAACTGAAGTGACTTAGCAGCAGCAGCAGCAGATTATCTCAGGTTATCTAAAAAGTTAGAGGTCTACAAACATCAATGTTAAATTTGTTGTTAATAAATGTCATTAAAATTATGAACTCTGTAAGTCAATATAACTCAGTCTCCTAAGTTAAAAGTTTCTTTCTCAGTTTTCAGTTTTCTTCATTTCTCATGTATCACATATCATGGGAATAAGGAACTTAAAAGAGCAAGTTGGTTAAATTCTTCAACTCCCCAATGAGAAAGAAATATGGAAGGGGTGGAATGAAATGTGTAATTTTCAGAGAGCATTATGTCATGGGGTTGTTGGATTTTGCCTTCTCTGACATTTAGACCCTAGACTCTAGTAACTAAATCCTATATGAAATGTACATATTTAGACTTTTTAATAATACCAGTTTTGGCCATCATTAAATTTCAACATAGTATTTGGCCAGAGGCTATGTGTCCATCTCTCAGGGATATGACAAAAGTTGTTAGCATTCCATGAAGTCATAGGGGTTAAATCTAAATGAGTTTTATGGTAAGAACCAAGAGTGAGAACCTCTAATGCTATATTATCTGAATTTTCTGAAATGTCAACTGATTTTTTTGTTGTTATTATTGTTATATACTTATTCTGAATTGATATATGTAAAGACCACATTTTATTTTTTTAAGACAAGGAGATTTTGAGCCTCTGGGCACTCAATCTATATCTTATATTGTTTACCATCAACTCACTAGTTTGCATTTATTGTCTTTTGTGTGTCCCAACTTTCTAATATTACTGGTAATTACCAAAACTTAGAGAAGAGCAAACATGGGAAGTATGTTCTCTGGATGTTGATACAGTTGCATCACTAAATATGTTTGGCAGAATTCCAAGAGATGGAGAAGTTTACAAGCAACAATGTACAAGGACTTAGGCATACTGTTTGGGTGTATAATTGACCTAAAAAATAAGTAGCACCATCCTCTGGAAGTGGAGGTTTTCCTCTCAGTCTTAGTTGGATTTTTCCACATATGAATTTTATTAATACTTCAATAATTTTATTAAGTTCTTATGCTCTGCCATGCAATAAATATTTATGCCCTCACAGTTTACATAATAATAAATTTCAGAGATTAAAAAGGGAAGGGAATTTAGAATTTTTCTAACAATTTTTATTAGAAATTAGATGTGTGGTCTATTGCTGGGGTCCAGCCCCGGTGGATCCAGGGTAATTCAAAGCATGGATGGCATGACATCTTGGAAAGAATTATTTATTTAGATATATAAGATTAGGAAATAATAGTATAGTGGGAAAATTAAGTNTATCAGAGGGGCCTGAGCTGAAACACTCCTTTCAAATGCAGAAGACTAAAGCCCTGAATTAACTTTTCCCGAGAGTGTCAGAAGAATAAAAAAAGTACAGTGTCAGGCAGATTCTTATTTTGGGGGTACATGCTCAGGAAATACCAGGGGGAAACCCTGAGACTCGAATGGCCCTTGCCCTTCAAGGTCTCTGCCACATGACCTTGTCATGGGTGAGAATCCTCAAGCTGGCTCCTGGCAGCAGGCATATTCTGGTTTCCTTTTTTGGGGAGTAGATGCTCAGAGAAACTCAGGGGGAACTCCTGAGATCTGACTTGACCTTGCCCATCAAATTTCTGCCGCATGACCCTGTCATGGGTGGGATTCCCATGCTGGCCCCCGGCAGTCTATTATGACTTGACCTGCTTTGCCAGTTCCTTCCCTTCACAAATCACTATCATGTTCCTCCTCTGATTGCAGGAAGGTTATGTCTTTAATAATATCTTCTACTTTGATTTATTCTGAGTTAGAAATGCTTAAAAAAATGTAGCTCTTAGTCACTTGGCCAATATTCAACAAAAATGTCAATTCTTACTTGTAATTAATTCCTCACCCTCTGTCACAAAAATGTATTTTTCTTTAATGATCAGAGAAAGTGCATAGGATGCAACTCTTTGAAAAAGGAATAAGTCAGTGAACTCTCTATGAGGCCACGAGGAAACCAGAGGCTTTGTCTTTCTAAAGATAAATGTGATATAATGTTGGGGAACTGAGTAAAGCAACTTGACCATCTGTTTACAAATTTCAAGTATAAATTCTGCAAGATTTTGAGATATTCTTGGCCAATAAGTTTTTCTTTTTTTTTTTTTTTTTTTTGAAACAAAGAACGTTGATAATTTGAAGAGTTAAGAAAGATAGGAATACCCATAGTGCTGAACCTCACAAAGCTTGCAGTATAATTATAGTTTTACAACAAATATTAATGATTGACATAAAGTAGTAGGTAATACAAATTAAAAGACAGAAAAAATAAATGCTTACATGTAAAAGCTATAATTGCTAATAGTTGGCCTTCATCTTCATTATTCTAAATAGTGTGAGGTATCCAAACATACATAAATGAATTAAATATAGCTCCTATCCTTAAGTAGTGGAGAAGGCAACGGCACACCACTCCAGTACTCTTGCCTGGAAAATCCCGTAGGTGGAGGAGCCTGATAGGCTGCAGTCCATGGGGTCCCTAAGAGTCAGACACGACTGAGCGATTTCCCTTTCACTTTTCACTTTCACGCATTGGAGAAGGAAATGGCAACCCACTCCAGTGTTCTTGCCTGGAGAATCCTGGGGACCGGGGAGCCTGGTGGGTTTCCATCTCTGGGGTCACAGAGAGTCGGACACGACTGAAGCGACTTAGCAATAGCAGATCCTTAAGTAGAACATAGTATGATGAGTTAGTGAGTGAAGTCGCTCAGTCGTGTCGGACTCTTTGCAACCCCATGGACTGTAGCCTACCAGGCTCCTCTGTCCATGGGATTTTCCAGGCAATAGTACTAGAGTGGATTGCCATTTTAAAGCAGGTATAAATCTATAGCTAAAATCATGGCCCTACAAATCATTATAAACACAGCTTGTGAAAAATAATTATACATTCTCATATAATTATCATAATAGCCCCGCAGAATAAATACTACTTATTTATTATAAATAGTGGACTACACTGTTGGGAAGCTATACACTTTCCCCTTTCATGCCACCTTCTATGTGATAGAAAACTCGTGTTCTAAGCCAATTTCAGCAACTATATTCCCTTATTTTACAGCCTCTCTTGAGACATGATTGGCTACAACTAAATTCTGGATGATATGTAACTGAAAATCTGCCAACAAGAGCAAGAGAAGTCTTGAAAAGTTTTGCTTCTTGCTAAGGGGACAGAGCCATACTACGTTAATGCGTAATCTGTAGATGAAAGCAGCCATCCTATGACCATGAAAGAACAAAAATGAGGACAAAATCCAATTACTACACATGGTAGAGAAAAAACAGTGAAAGAGGCTGCATCCCTACTGGCAATACAGAGCAGCAAACGGAGCAGACAACTGCAGCAAACAATTTCAAAGATTCCTGACGGGAAAAATTCTCCTATATTGTTTAAGCAGCTGTTAGTTAAACACTCTGAACCTTCCAGCTAAATATATTTCTAATCAATAAAAATTTATCTTACTGGTAGTATGTGTTTACTGAGACCATGAGACCCTAAGTGAAGGATGTAAGACCTGAACAGCCTCGAAAATTCATGCTTATATGTGAACTACAAAAAAATAAAGAAAGAAAATAGACGAACAAATTGTTACATTTAGTAAAGCATATCAAGAAAGGGTCCCTAGAGATAATATGGTGTGTGAATCATCTTCTAGCAAGAGGACAGTGCTCATTTTTAGAATGTTTTCAGTGTAAGGTGTATAGTAAGTATATAAGATGTATAGTAAGGCTCAGTATTCACCATCCAACAGATTTTAGAAAAGTTTTTACTAAGATTTAAAAGGATATACTAGAAATGATTGAGATGCATAATTTGTCTAAGTTCAATTTGCCAAAAGTAAACTTACTATTCTTAGTGAATATCCAAGCATTTTTAAAATTTTAGATGAAAGTTTGGCTTGCTTTATGATGATACCTGGAAAGTCAGGAGAATGGCATCTTTTGCTTTTTATTTTTTGGTCAGAAACATACATTATCATACAGAAAATTTATATGGATTCTTCACAGGGCAAGCCCTGGTGCTTTGGTTTACTGCTGACTGTGTTCTGTGATGACCATTTAGCTTGCCTGTTCCTATTATTTCACATTTAAAAACAGATGGGCAAGTATAATATGAAACAAGTAAAATATAATGCTCAAACCATAAAAAAATGGACTGCATGGCCTCAGAGGCCATGTTCATCTTGAATCTGTGTGGATTTCTGAATTTTCTTTGTGCTTAAATGAGCTCTGCTGATGTAGTTACCGAAGAAAAATGTTTATTATTTGAGACAGAGACACTGTGTCTGAAGTTTGAAGGAGAATACACTTATTTTTTACTCCTTTCCTCTTCCATTAAGACTTTTTGGTTTATTGTTTTGTTTTCTCACTTTTCTCTTTGGGCTTTTATATGGTAGAGTGTGATTTCCAAAATGCTTTTTCTTTTTCTATATTCAAATAATTTAATCTTTATCACCAGTATAACACACTTTTTAATGTATATGCATATATTTTCTATACTTTTATTTCCTAAACTAAAATTTTGAGTTCCAAAGAAATATATTCAATAAAACAGATGAATATAAATTTAAAGCATAAAATTCAGAGTTGGGGAATTATGAGTGGTGAGAAGGGAATAAAATGTAGATGTGAAAACCTGTATTTCTAAAAAATTCTTAAAATGAGCTATGAAAATTGTCCATAGATACCGTTTACTGAGTACTTACTCTGTACCAGGCATTACATTATACCATCCACTTTACACCTTTCTCCCCAAAAACACACACAATTAGTCTGGATACAAAGAACTAGTTCACTAGTAGTTTCAAGAAGTGCTTGAACACTGAACCTATCACAGTTTATTCGCCTCATATAATCAGTTTATTTCAGTTTAATCATGACTTAGAGTCACATATGATACTCTTAGGGATATTAAGCTGATGAAAATTTATTGTTAAGTGACATACATTTTATTTTCTTTCTTCTTTCCTTTTGTTCTTTCTATCTACCTACCTAGCTACCTTATATGAATATTTGTACAGTAGGACTCTGAATCTGATTTCAGTAAGGCTAAAAAAGATTGCTCAGGTTCACTTCAATTCAGTTCAGTCACTCAGTCGTGTCCGACTCTTTGTGACCCCATGGACTGCAACACGCCAGGCCTCCTAGTTCATCACCATCTCCTGGAGTTAACCCAAACTCAAACTCATGGCCATAGAGTCAGTGATGCCATCCAACCATCTCATCTTCAGTCATCCCCTTCTCCTCCTGCCTTCAACCATTCCCAGGACCAGAGTCTTTTCAAATGAGTCAGCTCTTTGCATCAACTAGCCAAAGTGTTGGAGTTTCATCTTCAACATCAGTCCTTCCAATGAACACTCAGGACTGATTTCCTTCAGGATGGACTGGTTAGATCTCCTTGCAGTCCAAGGGACTCTCAAGAGTCTTCTCCAACACCACAGTTAAAAAGCATCTATTCTTTAGCACTCAACTGTCTTTATAGTCCAACTCTCACATCCATACATGACTACTGGAAAAACCATAGCCCTGACTAGACGTAACTTTGTTGGCAAAGTAATGTCTCTGCTTTTGAATATACTGTCTAGGTTGGTCATAACTTTCCTTCCAAGGAGTAAGTATCTTTTAATTTCAGGGCTCTAATCACCATCTGCAGTGATTCTGGAGCCCCCAAACATAAAGTCAGCCACTATTTCCACTGTTTCCCCATCTATTCACCATGAAGTGATGGAACCAGATGCCATGATCTTACTATTCTGAATGTTGAGCTTCAAGCCAACTATTTCAGTCTCCTCTTTCATTTTATCAAGAGTCTCTTTAGTTCCTCTTCACTTTCTGCCATAAGAGTGGTATCATCTGCATAGCTGAGATTATTGATATTTTTCCCAGCAATTTTGATTCCATTTTGTGCTTCTTCCAGCCCAGCATTTCTCATGATGTACTCTGCATATAAGTTAAATAAGCAGGGTGACAATATACAGCCTTGATGTACTTCCTTTTCCTATTTGGAACCAGTCTATTGTTCCATGTCCAGTTCTAACTGTTGCTTCCTGACCTGCATTAGGTTTCTCAAGAGGCAGGTCAGGTGGTTTGGTATTCCCATCTCTTTCAGAATTTTCCACAGTTTGTGGTGATCCAAATAGTCAATGTCTTTGGCATAGTCAATAAAACAGAAATAGATGTTTTCCTGGAATCCTCTTGCTTTTTTGATGATCCAGAGGATGCTGGCACTTGATCTCTGGTTCTCTGCCTGTTGCTTACGTTATTCAGGGTCTTTTGTGTCTCTTTACAAATTTTAAGATTTTTTATGGTTATTCTAGTTCTGTGAAAAATGCTATTGGTGGTTTGATAGGGATTGCTGCGCTGAAATTTGTAGATTGTCCTAGTTAGTACAGTCATTTTCACAATATTGCTTCTTTCAAACCAAGAATGTGGTATATCTTTCCATATGTTTGTATTGCCTTCAGTTTCTTTTATCAGCATCTTACAATTTTTGAAAATAGGTCTTTTGTCTTCTTAGGTATCTACAGCAAATTTCAAGTAGACAAGACTATACAGTGAACTACAGTCACCACGCTATGTAGCAGGTTCTCAGAACTTATTCATCTTATACATTATATAAGATGGTATACATGATATATGTACATGGTATACATGATATATGTACATGGTATACATTATATACCATGCTATGTAGCAGATCCTCAGAATTTATTCATCTTATAATTGAAAGTTTATACCCTTTTACCAGACTCTCTCCTTTTCCCTACTCTCATCCCTAGGAACCACCATTCTACTCTCTATTAGTTGGAGCTTCGGTTTTAGATTCCTCATTTATAAATGGTATCATACAGTATTTATCTGTCTCTCTCTGGCTTATTTTTTTACATTCTTATTTCAGTAATCATAATACTATTTTCTTTATCAAAGTTTTGAAAACAGTAGCATTATTCTTCTAATATTTTACTTTAAAAGTTTTTCATTATACATCCTTTGCATTTTGCCATAGTTTATAATGAGCTGATAAACTTCTGAATCAAAACTCCACTGAGATTTTAATTAAGACTGCCTTGAACTATGATCTAAGGATGTACAGTTTTAATCAGGTTTGGAAATTCTTTCAACCAAACAGTAACCACCTAATAACAACCTGTGTCCCGAGAAACCTGTGTGCGAGTCAAGAAGCAACAGCTAGAATCCTGTATGGAACAACTGACTAGTTCAAAACTGAGAAAGGAGTACGATAAGGCTGTTTATTTAACATATATGCAGAGCACATCATGCGAAATGCCAGGCTGGATGAGTTACAAGCTGGCATCAAGACTGCTAGGAAAAATATCAATAACCTCAGATATGTGGATGATGCCACTGTAATGGCAGAAAGCCAAGAGGAACTCAAGAGCCTCTTGATGAGGGTAAAGGAGGAGGGTGAAAGAGCCAGCTTAAAACTCAATATTAAAAAGAAAAAAAACTAAAATCATGGCATCTAGTCCCATCACTTCATGACAAATAGAACAGAAAAAAGTGTAAGCAGGGACAGATTTCCTCCTCTTGGGCTCTAAAATCACTGTAGATGGTGACTGCAGCCATGAAATTAGAAGACAATTGCTTCTTAGCAGAAAAGTTATGACAGATCTAGAAATAAGTTAAAAAGCAAAGACATCACTTTGCCAACAAAGGTCCATGTAGTCAATGCTATGGTCTTTGCAGTAGTTATGTATGGATGTGAGAAATGGACAATAAAGAAGGCAGAACACTGAACAATTGATGCTTTCAAACTGCGGTGCTAGGGAAGTTTCTTGAGAGTCCCTTGGACAGCAAGGAGATCAAACCAGTCAATCTGAAAGGAAATCAACCCTGAATACTTTCTGGAAGGACTGATGCTGAAGCTCCAATACTTTGGCCACCTGATGTGAAGAACTGACTAATTGGAAAAGACCCTGACGATGGGAAAGATTGAAGGCAAAGGATAAGAGTGTGACAGAAGATGAGATGGTTGGATGGCCTTATCAATTCAATGGACATGAACTTGGGCAAAGTCTGGGAGATGATGAGGGACAGAGAAGCTTGGCGTGCTGCAGTCCATGGCGTTGTGAAGAGTCAGAAATGTTTTAGCAACTGAAAAACAACAGCAGCAGCAGTATATGTATGTAAAAAAAAAATCAATAAATTATGTAACTCATTCATTCTTTGATATAATAACACTTGGGGTTATTAAAGAAACATATACATTTGTGTTGAAAGCTATAAACAATAGAAATTTCTCAGGTGTCAGAATAGAATCATTTCCAAAATACCAAACTAAGAGAAAACTGGACACAGATTTAACCATTATCATGAGGTCTGAATTTTTCATCCAATGTAGGAGTAATTCTCAAAAGCTTTATACTGAAAGAAACAGTTATCTCAGATAGCTTGAGAATTTAAGGTTATGGAAACTAGAGACATTAATACTACAACTTTAAAAATTAGAATATATGTATACAAAATGTTTGCACAAACTATTATGAACTCTATGTACAATATCGCATAATCTTTTGGAATCAAGAACTACATCTTCCTAATACTAGTTGACCAACTGATTTAGAGAAATTAGTTTCCCAATCTATAAAGTAGTATGTTTAACTTTCCATCTTACTCTAAAATATAAAAACTATTAAATCCACAAAATTGTTACCAACTATGGTGTAGGAGGGCACAGAAACATGAATTATTATTATCCCCTTTCTTTACTGAACTCTAAATTTGCTTCCAGGCTGGTCTAAGTTTTCAGGAAGCCAGTAGAAGAAATGCACAAATTCTAGAGTTAAGTGTTAAAGCCTTTAAAAGTGATTTAAATTAAATAACAATTGTGATAACATATTCAGCATAGACTAAATGCTCTTAGATAATTAATTCTTGATCAATTAATCTTTAATATAATATGTAACTATTCTTTGTTAGCACATTTAATATACAAGAAAAAATAGCCCTGTGAAAACTTATGATCAAAGAGGATAGTGTTTAGTGTGTAGCCATACAAAGAACTGGAAGCAGAAGCAAAAGCTTTATAATTTCATCCATGAATTGCAGGGAAAACAAGCAAACCAAATCAAAGGAAAATTAAAAGACTAATATCGCTCAAAGTACCATTTGGTATTCTCTGAACTCTGCTAAGCCGAGAGGAACTTCTGTTTCCAGTTCCTTTTACTTATCACACAACAGCATTTTTATTCCTTTAGAACAGCATGAAATGAAGTGACAATACTCTTAAGAGAATTGCCTGCATGCTTTTCTAAAATCTTAAATGAAACACTACTTAGATTTTCAGATGTCCTGGGAATATTTCCAACTGTTTCTCCATATTTCTACCCGCTTCAATCAATACTCTATTAAGCACAATGATTTTGTGCAACTCTCAGCCATGAAATTCTATGACTAGGTTTCCCATCCTCTTGCATCATTAGACAAAAGTCTCTTTACACAATTTACCAGAAAACTTCAAACAAAAAGTTCTTTGGATTACAGTAAATTAAGCCAATATTGCTAGATACTGTCTCATATTAACTTTAATATAATGCATTCTCCACCATCACTATAGATCATCCAGGACTTCTTTTAAATTTAGTCAAGCTTGTTCAAGAAGAGGCCCTTGGTAGGTTTGAATACATTTTGATATGGTCAGTTTGCCTGGATGGCATCTAGGAAATCAGGTGAAATAATATTAAAAACCAACTAAGGTGGATCACAGTAAACTGTGGAAAATTCTGAAAGAGATGGGAATACCAGACCACCTTACCTGCCTCTTGNTTGACTCATTGGAAAGACTCTGATGCTGGGAGGGATTGAGGGCAGGAGGATGAGAAGGAGACGACAGAGGATGAGATGGCTGGATGGCATTACCGATTCGATGGATGTGAGTCTGAGTGAACTCCGGGAGTTGGTGATGGACAGGGAGGCCTGGCGTGCTGCAATTCGTTGGGTCGCAAAGAGTTGGACACCACTGAGCGACTCAACTGAACTGAAGGTTTTAATATTATTAAAAATTAATAATGTTTTTATTATTAAGTGAGAAGGTGATGAAGAACTGTTCTTTGTTTTATGAAAAATTATTCATTGGATTTAATGTATTTCATAGAATTTTGGAGAAGGAAATGTTTTGATTTCAAAATAATTATCTCCAACATACTAAAAGTTACAATTACCTAACAAATAGTACTATCATATGCAATGTTTCTTTACTGAAAATTTAAATTGAATCTTCTTAGTAAAGGTTTTGAGGAAATTTATAAAAAGACATATACAGTAGAACTTATAAAACAGAAAATAAATAAATTACACAGGCAATATAAGGGAGTGATTATCTGGAAAACTAGGCTCATATAGTTATTACCTTTGAGCATTAACTTTATCTTTTTTCAAATCTAGGTTAAATAAGGAATAAATATATAGGTGCACATATATAAAATATTTATTATATATTAAATATTTCATTTTACACATGGATATGTTATTTATATATATTAAACTTTCTCATTATAATTATTATAAGTGGAATTTATATGTTGCTTAATATGGTTTTTAAAAAATTTTAAATGGGGTATAGTTGCTTTACAATGCTGTGTTAGTTTCTGCCGTACAACAATATGAATCAGCTAGCTCCTCTTTTTAGGATTTCCTTCTCACTTAGGTCACTACATTGAGTAATTTCCCTATTCTATACAGTAGGTTCTCATTATGTTGCTTAATATGTTAATATTTGATCTGAGCACAGTCAGATCATTAACTTCTCATTTTAATTCTCACAACAAATATGTGAGTTATAAATATTCATGTCCCCTATTTTGTAGGCAAGAAAATGTAGCTTTAAAATAGTTCATCAAAAGTCACACAGCTTGTGTATGTCAAAAACAAGTTACAAATTCAAATGTGTCTGATCCCATAATCCGAGTATTATTTTGCCAGAAGGTAAGAGCCTATGGACCCTGATGTTTAATTATATGATGGTTTTTACTAGATCACTGAATTATATTATGGGCTGTAGTTAAAACATTTAAATTGCTATCATTGTCTTTTGGGCAAGAGGGTTTCAGATAGTTATTGGTGCAGATTTCAAATATTTAAGTTTGCCTTTATCTAATCTTGCAGTGACACATTTAACACCTATTTATGCACATGAACATGAAACAAACTGCACAGATCTCTGTGAACCTCAGTTGCCATATATCTAAAAAGGGGAATTGTGATAACTAACTGCATGTGTTTGGGGAATGTTTCAGGAGACAATGTATAAATTTCTTAGTAGAGTTACTCATATTATGTTGCATTCAATAAACACTAATACCCTTTACATTGACTCACAGTGTTATGTGAAAAAAGGAATTCCTGTGGGAGCACAGACTCAAGATGTTTAACCACAACTGACTCATTTTTCTTGATCTTATTGATATAGTGTCCAGTTTTGTCCATCATTGATTTATACTAAATGAATGTTGTGCTGCATAGTCTTGTATCAATTTTTTATGCTGGAAGGATACATTTTCTAGGATCACTTTCCATGCACATTTCCACATTACAGCTGGCCATCAGGAACTAGTGTTGTGGTGGGAAGGTGGAAGGGGAATAGTAATCATCACAGTAGGATACAGTCATAACCACTGTGTTCTAGCTTCTCTACTTCATAGACAATTCTTATTCTCAAACTGTGGAAAAACGTCAAAAACTTTTTTTTTCTTTCAAATTTTTTCTTTTTTTTTTTTTCTGAAAAAGCAGCTAATCATTTGTGATACCAGATGGCAGTTTTACTGACATTTATAGAGTATCACTATATCTAGGCTTTTGTCCTATTTCACAGTGCTTGGATTGCAGGTTACAGGAAGCTACTTAAAGTAGTTAAAGAAAAAGAGAAATCTATTGGAAGGATACTGAGATACTTTCAAAGCCCAAACAGAGTTGGGATTACTTATTCCTAATATCTCAAATTGAAAAGTATTCAGATAATCGCCACTGCTCTTTTTCCTCTGCATTTCTCATTGAGATACTCCTTTCATACAGTTTTTTCAAACAGAGAGGCTTTTTCTGTTTCTCTATATTTAAAACACTCAGTTTACATTTCCCCTGTTTGAGCCAAAGGATATTTCAGAATCTCTGATTCAAATTTCTTAAAAACTTGGCCATCTGTTCAACTGCCATCCAGTGAAGTTGACAACAGAATAATGGCTGCCAACATACTTCCCTTCAGGGGGAAGCTCTGAGAGAATGAATGCTATTATGTCCTTGGAAATATACCCAGGATGCCTTCTACAGCACTGTGCTGGATGGATTCAGTATGCTTAATAAGTTAGTCTAAGTAATACTGTTAATAACCTTGCAGATGAAGCCAGCTAGAAAGCTAAAAGAATAAGAACGCTCAGCTGTAATACATTTCTGTGATTTGAATCCAGTCTGCTATAACTTTTAAACCAAATCAAACTTTTATAAAATTATACACACATAAAGAATATGTGGAGGTGGATTATTTTTTTCCTAAATGTAAGCTAATTTGAACACTGCACTTGGGTGTTGAATTTTGTTTTTGAGACAGAGACAGAGAAGGGGAGAGAGAGGCAGAGAGAGAGAAAGACAGAGAGAGACAGAAAAGAAGAGAGAAAAGGAAGTAGAAAGGAAAGGAGGAAGAGGGGAGAAAGAGACCATTTGCAGGTATGAACATTCTAGAAGATGAGCCATTTATTAAATACCTAGAAATGATTCAACACGTATTCATAAAAACCTATATTCAAGCTTTCAAGCTTGGTGATGATGAGCATTTTATGAAAATCAACACAGATTCATTATCAGAGAAGAAAATGTTAAAGCTTATCAACAAAGAGGAAGAAAAAAAAAAGATGCTGTGTTCTAGAAGAGATTTTGTTACTTTTTTTCTTATTTATACATTAGGTTTAATTGTGTGTGGATCAATGGCATCATGACAGAACTGTTCTAGGAGCCAAGAGTTGTGACATACACATTCTCTCAAAGTGCTGCATTCCTGTGCACTGGGGATCCAGATTAACTAGAGAGTATTTGCAAAATGTAACCTAAGTTAGGTTGAAAGGTTAACTTTAGTGGGAAAGCAATTCACTATTCCATATTTCACCCCTTAGCCCTCAACACTGATTTACATGTAGCAAGAGATATCATGTGAAGTTTCAGAAGTGACTGGGGAAGAAAGCAAGCTGGGGACAGGTGGATAGGGAGAGGGAAAACAATTATTCATTAAGTTAGTTTAAGAATTTCATACATGCAATAAACGAGGAATTCATAATGATTATATTTGAAATGCATTTATGTATCCTAAAACATGTAGTGAATTTTACTAGTAAGGATTATCTACAAAGGTAAAACAGTATTGTTTAATGATTTAAACCTTTAAGAGTTACTCAGCTGGCCTTAACCTTAGACTATCAAGTTTGGCTTATCTCTAGTTGTAAATGAAAGTAAGATTTGAGGGGGAAAAATAATAATAATCAGCTGTGACAGGGTAAATGCCCTCTTGATAAAATAAGCTAAGTACATGAATTTACTGAAATAGAGTAAAATTTATCCAACAGGAAGATATGATTTTCTTCCATATACTTGATATGCCAGGGAGGGGCTGAGGAAATAATAAATCATTGAGAAATGAGCTACTTTGTTTTAGACAAAAACAAACACAGACAGAGTGAAGGACTCTGTATTATTTTTTCTCCAACTCAACTCTTATCTCCCAAACTCCACCAGCTCCACTAGCCTTCTACTCCCACTGGCAGGAAGAGGGTCCAGCACATTTAAGGAAACAAGCATTGCCTCTGGTATTGACATACGGGCAAAGATGGTGGCTACAGTATTTGCACATGGATATTGAGCACGCCTGTGTGCTCAGTCACTTCAGTTATGTCTGACTCTTCACAACCCCATGGACTGTAGCCCGCCAGCCTCCTCTGCCCATGAGATTCTCCAGGCTAGAATACCGGCATGGTTGCCATTTCCTCCTCCACTGGATCTTCCTGACCCAGGGACTGAACCCCCCTCTCTTATGTCTCCTGAACTGGCAGGCAGGTTCTTGACCACTAACACCATCTGGGAAGTCCTGGTTATTATTCAGGAAGGGTTGGAGAATCCTGCCATACAAAAGGCATGGGTGGGATTCTAGCATAAGAAAATAATTTAGAGTGACCAATTCATCCTCTATTGCTTAGGACTGAAGCTCTTCCTGGAACTTGGGACCTCTACTGCTAAAATAGGAAAATTCTTTCAGATAAATCAGAATGATTGGTTACCTTAGAAGAGAGAGATGGATAAAGAGTTAAACGTGTAAATGGTTCACTTAGGACTGCTAAAAGGCTTCCTGATAGCTCAGGAAGAATCAGCCTGCAATGTGGGAGACCTGGGTTAAATTCCTGGGTTTGGGACGATTCCCTGGGGGAAGGAAAAGGCTACCCACTCCAGTATTCTGGCCTGGAAAATTCCATGGACTATACAGTCCATAATGTCACAGAATTGGACACAACTGAGCGACTTTCACTCACTCACTCAGAGTCCTTAATGGTTTTGACTTGAGACTTTGCCAAGCTCACTTCATAGCCTTATGAAATAAGGCCTTACATTTGGGCTTCCTGAGTGACTCAGCGATAAAGAATCTACCTGTCATGCAGGAGATGCCAGTTCTATCCCTGGGTCAAGAAGATCCCCTGGAGAAGGAAATGGGAACCCACTCCAGTTTTCTTGCCTGGGAAATCCCATGCACAGAAAAGCCTGGCGGGCTATGGTCCATGGGTTCACAAACTGTCTGNATGAAATAAGGCCTTACATTTGGGCTTCCTGAGTGACTCAGCGATAAAGAATCTACCTGTCATGCAGGAGATGCCAGTTCTATCCCTGGGTCAAGAAGATCCCCTGGAGAAGGAAATGGGAACCCACTCCAGTTTTCTTGCCTGGGAAATCCCATGCACAGAAAAGCCTGGCGGGCTATGGTCCATGGGTTCACAAACTGTCTGACATGACTTAGCAACCAAACAGCAACAGCAGCTTATATTTAGGAGCTAAAAAGAGATGAGGAACAGTTACCTTTCCTTCTCCCTCTCAACTTCCAAAACATACATGCATTGTGTACTGTTGTGCTATATTAAAACCAAACCTTTCAAAAGTATCTCATTATTTTTTGTTATATTCCCACTATGTATTTGCTTTGGGAAAACATGTATATATGCACATGTGACAATCATACAGCTAAATGTTATAATTTTATGTAACATTACACAAGTTTCTTCTTAGGCTTTTAATAATTATATATTTAATGGCCATGTAAACAGTAGTGGTATTAATATACCATTTCAGAGTGACTGAGGTTTAGTTAAATTCAGTTTGTTTT
Source organism: Neotragus moschatus (assembly GCA_006410615.1). Taxonomy (NCBI): domain Eukaryota; kingdom Metazoa; phylum Chordata; class Mammalia; order Artiodactyla; family Bovidae; genus Neotragus; species Neotragus moschatus. The sequence goes on along the minus strand of SJYA01003257.1, from coordinate 192,435 downwards.
TTAAAAATGATCGATGATTCATTTATAAGCATCTTTTTGTAGTACAACATACTTTATTTGTCGAGCTGTTAACTCAGAATAAATTTCTGTGGTCAGATCACTACGTATTTATACATGTATATCTTTATAAGTATTGTGACTTTCTATCTTATTTACTTGAAAAAAGGTATACTAATTTGAATACTAGTGATAGTATATGTTTCAAGTTTACTAAAACTTTGTTAGCAGTGTGTGTTTTAATTGATTTTCTAGTAATTTTGCTCATGTAAAAATAGTAACAGGGCTATTTTAATAAACATTCATTTTCTGATTCTCAAGTGTGAACATTATCCCATGTATATGCTTACTCTTGCTTTTCCTTTTATGAAAATTGACTCTCTGTATTATTTTAACTTTGAAGAATTTATACTCTGAAATGTGGAAGTTTACATTTAGGCATTATATGCTTCTGGTAGTCTGAATTGCTTGCAAGACTAAAAAAAAAAAAAGTATAATCTGGCATTTCCATTTACAATGCGGTAATACCCATTAGTATGAATGACACATCATGTCACCATGAGTGATATTTGATAGATGACTGGGACAGCTGGAAAACAAAACTCTTTAGATCATGTTTACAGCTTCAATGATACCAGATGCTCTTTTCCTAAAGCTGCCTTATTGACTGAGTCTGAAATGACTAACGGGCAAAATAAAATTAAAGAGAAAAAGTGTGATAAATGAGCATTTGGAAGGCAAAGTCAAGGATATAAACAGGTAACATTCCCCTTGAGACCATGTTTTTAAAAGACAGACTATAATTCTTCTGAACTATACAATGTAAATAACATGGAAGTTGGTTTTAAAGTATAATTGATTGCACTGTTTACAGGAAGACATAAATCAGAAGACAAATAAAACAAGAGTGGGACATATAAAAAGAAACAGAATGTAGAATTGAGGCATGCGAATGATGAGGAGACATCCTGAGTTGTTAGGGAAATTACAAACCTTTCCTTTTTATTTTTCAATTATTTTTCTAGGTAGTGATGGTTAAAATGATTAACACTAGTATGGGAGCTGAAAAATAGCATGCCTGGGACAGAAGTTCCCACAAAGCATAGTATGTAGTATAATTTTTATTTGGCCATAATCAATCACCCTTTTTCTCGAGTTTACATTTGAAAGCAATGGATAAATGCTAAAGATAGGTTCTGAAGGAGTCAGAAATTTCTTCACAGTTTTATCTTCTATTTCGGCTGATAAAAAACACCGCAGTGAAGTCTGACATTTGCATCTGAGACTGACTCATGCTACTTGAGACTTCAGGACCACTCCACCTGTGCTATTTTTACCATCTATCTAACCTGGATAAGGGTGTTTATGCTGTCACCAGGCCTGTTACAAAAGAAACTTTAATGCACTTTGTATAGTTAGGTAAAATGGTTCTGAATATGATTAAGTGTGCCTGTCCTGGAATTTTTTTGCTTGTGATTTTTGGGGAAGGATGGAGAGACTTATATTTTAAGAATTCGGTTGTCCTTCCAGACAATCTAGACTTCAGTGCACCATCATCAGGTAAGAACAAGATCAAATTCCAAAAATTCCACCATCCTAGCTGGTATGGATCCTAAAAATATGATTTAATTTTTCTGGATCTCATACCATATAAAATGTATATAAATGCTATGTGACATCTTTGGGAGGACTGAAAACAGCTCTCTTTCAGAAATTTATAAAAACAAAGAAAGAAATAAAAAAAAAAAAAAAAAAAAACTTGGCCCCTGGGAGGAAAGTAGCCTTTCAAATGTTGTGCTTTCTTTCTTCTCTTTATATTTTAGCTGGTGGTACTTTAGCAGATCTACATTTAGTTTCCAAGACATCACATTTGCTCTGACCATTTGTCTGTGCTTTTCTGGAGAGCTACATACATGTTCAATTTATTTTGACTATGCAAATATAACTACATTTGCATGAATGGTTAATGACCCAAGTTTGGAAACATTGGCCATAGCAATAAGACAGTCTGTTGGAAGTCAAACATGGCTAAACAAATGCAGAGACTGACAGAGATACACGGAATTCCAGTTGAGCTGTTTCAAATCCTGAAAGATGATGCTGTGAAAGTGCTACACTCAATTAGCCTGCAAATTTGGAAAACTCAGCAGTGGCCACAAAACTGGAAAAGGTCAGTTTTCATTCCAATTCCAAAGAANGATGGACGTGAGTCTGAGTGAACTCCTGGAGTTGGTGATGGACAGGGAGGCCTGGCGTGCTGTGATTCATGGGGTCGCAAATAGTCAGACATGACTGAGTGACTGAACTGAACTGAATATTTTGAAACTTTCTAATTTAATCCCTCAGTGATTTCCATTACTCTTAGACTAAAATGTATACCTTTTTTTAAAAAGTGAGATATAATACACATGTTGCATTAGTTTTAGGTGTAAAACACAATGATTTAAGTATTTGGTACAAAATGATTACTGCTCTAAGTTCAGGTAACATCCATCACCACATACGGTTACTAATTTGCTTGTGATAAGAACTTTTAAATTATACACAACAGCATTTTAAACTATTGTTATCACACTGTTCATAAAATTCACAACCTAATATAATCCAGGGCCCTGTATGATCTGGCTCTGCTCACCTCTCTACTCTTATCTCAAATAAGCCTCCTACTTTCTTCCCTCTTCTTCAGCCATCCTGGTTGGAACAGACTGGGATGCATTTGTTGCATTTCTCAACAAAACAAGGCATTTGTTGTCTCAAGTCCACTGTTCCTGCTTTTGTCTAAGTATCAAATTCTTGTCTTTATTTCTTCCTTTAGATCAGAATTTAAATATCACTTCTATAAGAGATTTCCCTAGACCATCATCTCTAACTACTCTCAACTGCTAAAGTAAGTTTCTTTCATAGTTCTTATCCTAGTAGAAGTAAGCTCCATTAGGACCAGAACAAGGATATAGGCACAGTATGGAGCCTACTCTAAGTGTTCACTATTTTATAATATATGACTGCAAAATATTAACAAATTGGCTGTAATACTATTTGTAATGTCAAAACTATTTCCTCTTTATCATTTCCTCTTATTTATATAGTTGGCAGTTTATTTAGATATTTTATATATTTATACATTCAGTATCCTAGTTACTCACTTATTATTAAATTTAATCTTTATGCTCTCAAAGTCCTGGGCTACCTGAGTTACTGATGATTTTTTTCTAAATTTTTATGAATAATTTTTACATAAAACTATCTTATCTTTCTAAAACTTATTTTGGTACATGGTGTGAGGTAATATTTATTTTCTATAAGTAGCAATATTTGGTCTATTCTTATTACCACTGTTAAAATAATTCACATCTTCTTGGTTGGTTTAATATGTGTTGATAGACAGAATCATATCTCCCCTTAAGATGTCTATATCCTTAGCTTCAAAATCCATAAATAATACTTTGTCTTGCAGAAGGGACTTTACACGTGAATAAGTTAAAAATACTGACATGAGGAGATTATCTTGAATTATCTGGGTGAGTTTAATTTGACCCTAATTGTCCTTGTAAAGCAGAGGCAGGACAGTCAGAGTCAGAGGATATGTGATAATAGAGATGAGAGGGGTTTTCAAGATGGTGCTCTCCTGCTGGCTTCTTAGTGGTGGATGGGGCCACGAACAGAGGAATGCAGGTGGCCTCTAAAAGTGGAGAAGGCAAGGAATATTGATTTATTCTCTCCTGGAGCAAGCAGTGCACCTTTAGAGGTCACCTGCATTTCTCTGCACATGGACTTTATCAGTGTGTAAAGATTTGATAACAAAGATTCAGTGAAGCCCATGTTTCATTGACTTTTTTTTTTATTGTCTTAGAGTGAGAGTTGTAAGCACTGAAACAATGTCACACATGCTAAAATTCATGTAAAAATATTTTGTGATACTTATTATCCAAAGCAATTCCTTACAATTTTAGAGGAACTTACACTTTTCTAAGCACTTACACATACATTATCTTATTTTGGCTCTAACAGAATCAGTTAGACAAAAGGAATGATTGATTTTCTTATTCCATTTTAAATATAAGGAAATATTATTCTCTGAGAATCAGAGAGTTTAATTTATCCATGATCATGTACTAAGAATCAAATCTGGAGCAGGCTAAGTCCTGACATGTTATCCTAGAAAGGAATTTGGTCATTAGAGAGACTCTCCTATAAGTCGATAAGAAAGAGTGAGATAATCTAACAGAAAAAAAAAAAAAAAGATAAAGATCTTTATCAGCCATCACAAAAAAGAAAATTCAGATTTTCAATAAGCCTGGAAAAAAGGTAGATAGCATTATCATGGCTTTAGTCTCTAAGTTGTGTCCAATTCTGTGACCCTATGCACTGTAGCCCACCAGGCTCCTCTGTCCATGGGATTTTCCAGGCAAGAATATTGGAAAGGGTTGCCATTTCCTCCTCCAGGGGAATTTCCAGACCCAGGGATCGAACCTGGATCTCCTGNCCTGGAAAAAAGGTAGATAGCATTATCATGGCTTTAGTCTCTAAGTTGTGTCCAATTCTGTGACCCTATGCACTGTAGCCCACCAGGCTCCTCTGTCCATGGGATTTTCCAGGCAAGAATATTGGAAAGGGTTGCCATTTCCTCCTCCAGGGGAATTTCCAGACCCAGGGATCGAACCTGGATCTCCTGTGCTGCAGGCGATCTCCTGCACTGCAGGTGGATTCATTACCAACTCAACCACCAGGGAAGCTCTGATAACATTATTAGGAAAATGCAACGTGAAATCACAAAGATATACCACTATTCATGCACTGAAGTAGGTAAAGATAAAAATAACTGAATGAGCTCTCCAGCAAGTTCTAAACTCATATATTGCTGGGCTGATCTGCAAATATATACATATGCCTATACTATGACCCCAAAGTTACACTCCAGTTAAGTTCATAGCAGTTAAGTTCATAGCAGATATACGTGTGTGTGTGTGTGTGTGTGTGTGTGTATAGTAATAACTGCAAACAGTCCAATTGGTCACAAACAGTTGAAAAGATAAGAAGCTTGTGATATATTCATATACAAGCATGTACTTCATAAAAATAATTTTTAAAAAACATAGATTAATTTAATTTCATAGATATAATAATGAGCAAGATAAATCAAAAATAAAAATACAGTGCTGTATGATTTCATTTATATAAAATTAAAAAATAAGAAAGGAGGGACATATTTTTAGAGTATATTTGAGAGAAAGCATGTAGAATCCTATAGATATTTCACATATTGTTGTGGGTGCCAGTTTTATGAGTTTCTACAGGTATAAATATAATGAGAAGTACATTTAATATCTGTGCACTTTATTTTACATATCTTATTATCCTATAGGGGAGCAAAATTTTCCACCCCAAACTGCATCTCTTTGACATGAGGGTCAATTTAGGCTGTTGACTATTATGGCCATCAAAACTCAGGATGCTCCTTTTCCCTTCCCCCAATTGTCTAAAAGAATGTAGACAGAGGATCTTTTCCAATAAGGGAGCTATCACCATAGAAACTATAGTACGAACTAGATGTGTAGACAGAAAGCAACCTAGCAAAGCTCATTTATTAAAACTCTTTTTATGTTTAGTGAAAGGATAATTGCTTTATAATACTGTGTTAACTTCTGCTATATAATAACATGAATCAGCCATAAGTATATATATGTCCCGTCCCTGTTGAGCCTCCCCTCTTCACCCCCTACCCCATCCTACCCCTCTAGACTGTCATAGAGCACTGCACTGAGCTCCCGGTTTATACAGCAACTTCCCAATAGTGATCTATTTTACATATGGTAATGTACACGTTTCAATGCTATTCTCTCAAGTTATCCCAGTCTCTCCTCCTGCTGTGTCCAGATTCCTTCTCTATGTCTGCATCTCTATTTCTGCCCTGCAAATAGATTCACAGTGCCATTTTTCCAGATACTATATATATATATATATATATGTATGTGTTAATACACGATATTTGTTTTTCTCTGACTTACTTCACTCTGCAAAACAGGCCCCATGTTCATCCACCTAACTAGAGCTGACTCAGATGTGTTCTATTTTACAGCTGAGTAATATCCCATTGTATACATGTATCACAACTTCTTTATCTATTCATCTCTATGTCCCACCATCCCTGTTTGTCCCAGCAAACATTTGTTTATCAGTTGTTGCTTTTCCATCTCCATGTAAATTGTCTTCCTCTCCTTTGTCTCAAATCACTACCTTCACGTTGGTGAGATACTCAGTTCTCCTGGGTCTCTGGTGTGTGTGCATATTATAAACTTGTTTGATTTTTTTCTTGTTAATCTATCTTATGTCAATTTAATTATTAGACCGTATGGAAGAACATACTAGTAGAAAATTTCTACCTCCCTGACAACCTTCACAAGTTTAAAAATTTATATAAATATGTTTTTTAAGTGTATAAAAATTAATGTGACATTTTAGGACAGCTTCTAACACTAACACACTATATAACGCAAAAACAATAAAGAAAAAAAGACAAACATTTAGCAAGATTTTCTCTTAAAACCAAGCACTGTAATTTATACTAAAGAGAAATAATAGATTATATTCATGAAAACTCATGAGAAATAATTAATACAATTAAAAGGAATATCCAAAGTGAAACACTATTTAGACATTATTAACAAAAATGTGAAAGTAAAATCAATAGCAATGAAAGATGTTAAAGAAATCTCCCCAAAATTTAATAATAAAATAGTTCAATTTCTTAATTTAAGAAATTAATCCAAAAAGCATTAACTTCTGATTAGTATGTGTGTCTGGATAGGTTAAAAAATGGAGAGGAGAAAGTTACAAGGGAAAAAAAAAAACAACATAAAAAATTGTCTTTATAACAACTTTTTTTTTTTTTTTTTTGCTGTTTTATTCCCAGTACCTAAAAGATGAGCCCAGCCTTCTAGGTTTTGGGCTTCCCTGGTGGCTCAGATGGTAAAGAATCTGCATGCAATGTGGGAGACCTGGGTTTGATCCCTAGATTGGGAAGATACCCTGGAGAAGGGAATGGCTACCCACTCTTGCATTTTGGCCTGGAGAATTCCACGGACAGAGGAGCCTGGCAGGCTATAGTCTATGCAGTCACAAAGAGTTGGACAAGACTAAGCTACTTTCATTCACTCACCTAAATGGAAGTCTGACATAATAACTATCAAAAGTACTTGTTGAATAAAAAAAGGCTTTTCCAGGACTGATTTTGTAAAGCAGAAAGCTCCCACTAGTTTCTCACTTCAAAGGATGGTAAAAAGACTCACGTTAAACCAAATTATTATAAATATTCATAACAGTAAGAAGAAACAGTAGTAGGGTTTAGAAACCCCAGAGGCAAAATCAGTTTACAATCAAAGAATGTGTGCCTTTGATTTGCTCATCTATCTTTGAAACATCTACTGCCCCCACTGACACAGCCTAGCGCTTTAATGTATGGCATCCAAGCATCTCCTGCCATGTATAAACAGCGAACCATTCATTCTAGATGTCCATAGTCAACTGTCCCAGAGATGTCCAAGCATGATAAATTACAAAGCTAATAAAGGAATAAATGAGAAATTAGGTTCATCATGAGACGTAATATCTTACACTACCCTAAATTTTGAAAATTTATTGTGTAGATTTGGGATGCGTGCCTTAAACATAAGAAAGTAGTTATGATTACAGGAAGCAAATAACATTGCCAACACTTTCAAACAGAAGAGTATTCCTCAAATCCACATGAATGTGATGCCTTAGAACATTCTTTTGGGAGAATAGTAGCATCCAAGGATTTTATGCACAGCTAATTCTTAAAGAGCAATCTCATTCCTTTAAATAATCCTAATGGATTAGCTCCAGGAGCAAGCAGAAGAGAAATTGTACCCCTTCAAAATCTGCATCAACATGGAAACTTCCATATACCCTTTGTGTCATCTTTATAGCAGGATGGATGGAGAGGAATCATTGAGCTCCACATTTAAAAAAAAGGGGGGGAGGGGGGTGGATTTGTTCAACAAAGACTTTAAATGCTCAAAGCAGGGGATATAGATACACTGTCAAAGTCATTACAGTGGCTGAGAAGACTTTACTTTGCTGACCACAACTGACAAACTTTCTCGTCTGTTTTCCTCCATTTTCTTGGTCTTGTTTGAACATAGGAGGCATAAATCCCTTCCAGAATTCTACTCTATCTGCGAAGACTTCCCTTGAATGTTGTTGTTTATTTGCTAAGTCCTGTCCACCTTTTTTGTGACCCCATGGATTGCAGCATATAAGGCTCCTCTGTCCTCCACTATCTCCTGAAATTTGCTCAAATTAAATTCCAAGTCAGTGATGCTATCTAACCATCTCATCCTCTGTCACCCCTTTCTCTTTTTGCCTTCTATCTTTGACTCTTCAATCCATTGAATACCCATACAGAAAACTCCCTCACCTCCCAATAAGGCTTTGCTTTCAACCTTTGTTTGGCCATTACATGTAGGAATTAGCCAAAGATTGGTTTGAAGGTTTCACTCCAAAGAGCTTTGCCTTGCTGATGTTAATCATGGAGAATGGAAGGAGAACAGAATGAATATTAAAGTATATTTGTCTCTCGAGATGATCTTTATCAGATTATCAGAAACAGCCAAACCTAGGAGAACTCAAAGAACTGGGAAAAAAAAAAAATTCCTTTCTCTTTGTCTCTTTGTATAAAATAAAGGGGAAAAAAAGTAGACTGTCCAGGCAGAGACATAAAGGATTTCAGAGCCTAAAGGATTCATTATTCTGTCAGGCCAGCTGCATTTTCATACCCAGGGTAAAGTCATATCCGATAATAATAGAAATATTGCTGTAGAAATTCAAAGAAAAACTCTTGCAAACAAAAGATACAATGATTTGTCCATAAACAGTAGTGCAATTAAAGTTAAGAAATCAGCTAAGAGGGACCTAGAGACTGTCAGACCTAGTGAAGTAAGTCAGAAAGAGAAAAACAAATATATTAACAAATATCATAAATGTAGAATCTAAAAAAATGATGCAAATAAATTTATTTACAAAGCAGAAATAGAGACACAGACATAAAGAAGAAACACAGACTTTTGAACACCAATGAGGGGAAATGGGTGTGGGATGCACTGGGAGATTGGGACTGGTATATATACACTTCTATGTATAAAATACATAAATAATGAGAATACTGTATAGCACAGGGAACTCTACTCAATGTTCTGCATTGACCTAAAAGGAAAGGAAATCCAAAAAAGAGAGGATATATGAATACATATAGCTGATTCACATTATTGTACAGCTGAAATTAACAAACACTGTAAAACAACTATACTCCAATAAATTTAAGATAACAAAAGAAGAGATGATTTATTTCCATTAATTTATACCCATTAATAGAAAATGGAAAAGGCTGTCCAGATAAACCTCTCAGAGGGATGAGCAAAATCTACCAAGTTCTAATTTATCTGTTTACTAGTTGGGGATGGATTACTTTCATCTATATCTCGGGAAGAAAAATTCAGGCTGAATGTTGGGAATTAATAATATGAACCTTATTTGGAGAAAAGTAATTCAATATTGTTGCAAAATCAGCATAAATTTCTTTACAAAGAAAAATAAGAGATAAATTGTACTCTAACAAAAGTCACAGAACAGTTAAAGTTGATTTTAATCTGGGAGTGGGAACAAATGACAACTTTATGTCTTATATTTTGATTAGCTGTACATATATCATTCTTGCTCTCAAGTACAGAAACTGTCTAAGTAGAATACATTTTAGGCACTCAATATATGTAAAGTGAACTACATTATTTTCGCACTGAAGAATGAAGATTTATTCACAAAAGGATTGGTATTTTTCTTTGACAGGTCTAGATGTCTCAGCTTCTAGCTCAAAACAGAAAATCCAGAAAGAAACAGCGATCCTTACATGCTCCAGCCAACAAATCTTACTTTGCAGAATTCTTCTTAAACTTTGATATAACCTGCTACATTGCAGTTTTCAAAGATGACTCTGTCCTCTTGGTTTTTACACTCCCAGATCAAATTCTGTCTGTGCAGTTAAAACATCTGTGCCCTTTGTTTCCAATCAACAAGGAAGAATTCATTTATTTTCACCATAATGCCCAGTGACTCATTTGGCTTGCCATTCAAAGACGGGGAGGTAGATACACTTTGTGCTCACAACTGTACTTAACTGAATAAATGTTTAATAGTGGATAGTGTTAGTTGCTTAGTTGTGTCCGACTGTGCCAGAGTCCAACTCCAGCAGCCAGGGATTCAACGTGAAGAGGTGAACGGTGTCGGCTAATAAGACAGCCTCTCAGTTTTCTTTGGACTGCCTGTTTATTCCAAGTTTAAGATTCTCCTGTATACTTTTACAAAAACATTAGGCCACAGGTTTGACATTTTCAGTTCTCCCTCTCGCAGATTTATTATCTCCATAAATCATTGTTGCTCTTCAAACAGAGTTCCTGCTTCGGATTCTCTCAGAATCGGCCTTATCATCTATTATCTACCTCTTCTAATGTGTCCTATAGTTAACTTGTGATTACACTGTAACTCATACTACATTCCTCAGTTCACTACTTATCTTCCTAAGTCCTGTTTGCCCCTAACATCCTGAGCTCACTATCTCTTAAAAAGGCTTCTATCTATAGTGTCTCTAAAAATTCCTAACTTCTATAAGCTATAGTAAAATATGCACCCAGCTCCTCTGTCCATGGGATTCTCCAGGCAAGAATACTGGAGTGAGTTGCCATTTCCTTCTCCATTAATGGTGGATAAGGGTTACTATAATTATAAGTCTATCCCTTGAACTACAGTAATCAATTACAACTATCACAGGACATTTTCTAAATAACATATCTCCCTTGTGAAAGCCCTTCTGAAGTACTTCATCTGCATAATATATACCCGATTTGATTGCATTCCAGTTTTTTTTACATCTACTTAGCTATCTTTAGAAAGCAGTCATGGAAGGCAATGGCACCCCACTTCAGTACTTTTGCCTGGAGGATCCCATGGGCGGAGGAGCCTGGTGTGCTGCAGTCCATGGGGTCGCTAGAGTCAGACACGACCAAGCGACTTCACTTTCACTTTTTTTAAAAAAAATTCTGAAGCACACTTATTTTATTTTATTATTTTTTAATTTTTATTTTTTAGTTTGTTTCGCTTTACAATACTGTACTCATTTTGCCATACATTGACATNACGAAGATCATGGCATCCAGTCCCATCACTTCATGGGAAATAGATGGGGAAACAGTGGGGACAGTGTCAGACTTTATTTTGGGGGGCTCCAAAATCACAGCAAATGGTGACTGCAGACATGAAATTAAAAGATGCTTACTCCTTGGAAGAAAAGTTATGACCAACCTAGTTAGCATATTCAAAAGTAGAGACATTATTTTGCTGACTAACATCCATCGAGTCAAGGCTATGCTTTCTCCAGTGGTCATATATGGATGTGAGAGTTGGACTGTGAAGAAGGCTGAGTGCCGAAGAAGTGATGCTTTTGAACTGTTGTGTTGGAGAAGGCTCTGAGAGTCCCCGGGACTGCAAGGAGATCCAACCAGTCCATTCTAAAGGAGATCAGCCCTGGGATTTCTTTGGAAGAAATGATGTGAAAGCTGAAACTCCAGTACTTTGGCCACCTCATGTGAAGAGTTGACTCACTGGAAAAGACTCTGATGCTGGGAGGGATTGGGGGCAGGAGGAGAAAAGGGATGACAGAGGATGAGATGGCTAGATGGCATCACTGACTCGATGGGCGTGAGTCTGAGTGAACTCTGGGAGCTGGTGATGGACAAGGAGGCCTGGTGTGCTACGATTCATGGGATAGCAAAGAGTCAGACATGACTGAGCAACTGAACTGAACTGAACTGAGTAAATTAATTTGTTTACTTATTCAGTCATTCATCCAGCAAATGCTTATTTTTCAATTATGAGACATGCATATAAAAATACTGAGGATAGATATATAAATCCAACTACTATAATCTTTAAACTCACAGAATGCTGCCCAGTTGGAAAACATAGACATTAAGTTAATAATGCCAGAAGTAATAATACAAATGTGATTATAACTGAGTGATCCAGGCCAGGCCAAGCATTTCTGACATGCTATGTGAACCCGGAAATTAAGTCACTGTGGATGGCGCTAACAGAACAGTGTATGTGGAACACAGCTGGGATCACTCTGCTGTATCCTTCCTGTGCAACTGTCCTGATGTTAAGAATGTCTGAACATTCACATTTTTTTCAATATCTCTTTTGAACAACAGAAGGAAAAAGGCAAGACCTGTTTCAAAAAAACCAAACAACTACAAAAAAGTCAAACTCAAAAATAGAGTTAAATTGTGTAGTTTATAGTCTTTACTATAGGTAGACCAGTTCTGGTCATTTCAAAAATTCTCAAAAATTTAGCTTTAATCCTTTTTTTTCCACCAACTTACTTTGATAAAATAAGCTGGGGAGTTTAATATTTAAATGCATTCAATTTCAGATATTCTAAGAATCAGGGATTTATCACAGAATTAAATTATGTTATGCATGGAAACCAAGCTGGATTAAATGAATTGGCAAAGCATAAAATAACACCTATTCTGATTTAAAGGTGCTATTCTATCAGGGGCAGAGTTATAACAAAGGGGGAACTTTCTAGGTCATGTTGGAATCCCACATGGAAAGCAGCATCCATTTTTAAATGACAACATGTTATTTGTGAAGCTGAGCCTTATGGAGGTCCTTATTTGGAAATCCTCGTATGTAAGTGGTAGGGTGTCTGGGAGGTATAACTACTGTAACCTTTTTATCATGCTCAGATCGATCTAAAGTAGACTCAAAGTGCTGAGAGGAGGATCTGAACCAAAACCAAATTACTCTTTTTCTCACTGTCAAATAGCACTAAAGAGTTGAGAGACTATTTGCAACTCAGAGCTACTTAGGTAGTAGTTTCCTCTTAAATTACATTACAAAGAAGTTTACTGTGTTATGTTTTAGTCAAAGGACTGAAAGAGATAATAAGTATCAAAAAGAGAAAGGACTGCTTAAATATTAGACATCATATTTTTCTACAATTTTATGTGTTAAATGTAAAAAAAAAAAAAAAAAAAAAAAAATCCACCCTGTTGGGAGCTTCATGTTTCTTCACTACTGAAACCCCTCCTCTTACTCCCATGGGAGGTTACCTTCACTGAATGCTTACTGTGTCACGTCCCTACTGTTTGCCATATACTGATTCATAAAATACTTATAAAAACTCTAGAAAGTATATCTTGCTATTGTCCCCATTTTATAGAGATACAAGGTTGTTTAACTCATACAAAGCCAACCTAAGTTTACACACCTGTACCTTCTGGCTCCAGAATCTGCACTGTTAAGTATCTCTTCACAACTATGCCTTTGCCACTTTTCTGACCCTGCCTTACATATTTCCACTGCAACTTATTTTAAGTAAAATTTGTCAGATTTTGGTTTCAAACGCATATATAATATTTTCAAAGAATCCTTTGCTTTCTCTAGAGGAAAAACTCCTATGTGGATAGATAGGAAGCCACTCCTAGGTGCTATTAAAGAACTCAGAGTTAACAACACTCATCACACTGTTTCAATGACCTCTCCCCCGCTATCTTCCCCACTAACTTGAGATTCTTAAATGCAGACAGATTATATTCCCAAGAGTTCGTGAGATCTATTCATGAGCGTATAAGAGGTACATGAGCGTTACGTGAAGTTGTTGCTGTTGTCAGTCATTCAATCATGTCCGACTCTTTGCAACTGCAGCACATCAGGCTTCCCTGTCCTTCACTATCTCCCAGAGCTTGCTCAAACTCATGTCTATTGAGTCTGTGATGCTGTCCAACCATTTAATCCCGTCATCACCTTCTCCTCCTGTCTTCAATCTTTCTTAGCATCAGGGTCTTTTCCAAGGAGTCGGCTCCTTGCATCAGGTGGCCAAAGTATTAGAGCTTCAGCATCAGTCCTTCCAATGAATATTCAGGGTTTATTTGCTTTAGAATGGACTGGTTGGATATCCCTGCAGTGCAAAGGACTCTCAAGAGCCTTCTCCAATACCACAGTTCGAAAGCATCAGTTCTTTGGTGCTCAGCTTTCTTTATGATCCAACTCTCACATCTGTACATGACTACTGGAAGAACCATAGCTTTACTAGATGGACCTTTGTTGGCAAAGTGATATCTCCGCTTTTTAATACACTGTTTAGATTTGTCATAGCTTTTCTTTGAAGGAGCAAGCTTCTTTTAATTTCATGGCTGCAGTCACCATCTGCAGAGATTTTGGAGCCCAAGATAATAAATTCTCTCAGTGATAATTTGGTAAAAGTTATTTTGGAAATTGTAAGTAGCATGTGAATATCATAGCTTGTTATTTCTCTTCATCATAATAAATGTATCCTATGGCAATAAAGCATCTCAGAAAGGGTATAAAAGTTTTAAAAAATGTTTCACAAAAGGAAAAACACTGATTTATGTCCACTTCAAAGTGCTTTCACACTGGAAAAGGTGATACACTACTGGCATTTTACAAATTAAGAAGACAAAATGAAAAGAAAATCACTTGCACGATCAAAGTAAATTATAATACTCAGTTATTACATCAAGAAGACTTAACAATGGTTTCTCAGCCAGACTTGCTAAGGAACAACTGAAGGAACCATGGAACTTCATGACTTAATTCTCTTTTATTTTATTGAAATCAAGAATGCTATAAACTGAAACTAAATTTCAGTGTATTCACTAGAAGAACACATGACATAAAACACAACATAGAACACAGGCTTCAAATGAGGATATTTCATGCAAAGAATATCATATAATATATGGCAGGAGTTTAAGACTAAGAACTTTGTGATAGCAAAGCCCCGATTACTTACTACTGTATTTCTAAAGGTGACCAATGGCCTAGTCAATGTTTGGATCCATGCAGTCAAGAGAGAAATGCCTGTGTTCTCAGAAGATTATGGAGGTATCCAAATGGAACTGCTAAGATCTTTATTCCAATGACAAATGGATTAATAAGTAAAGTCTACATCTAAATTAACATTAAGAATCTAGAGGCTCTGAAGAGAAAATTAGTGTAAGAAAAAGTAGGTTTGTTTTTATTTTTTGATTAGGCACTCTTAATATTAATCAACCTTCTTGCTTTAGGACACAGAGTATCCTAAAATGAATTCTTCTTCATCTTTACCACTCAGGTTTTTATAGCCTCCTGATCTGATGCTTATGGAGATTGAAAGATATAATGCATATTAAGTTGTATATCAGACATTATTAAAAGGCATTCTAAGTAGTTTTGTTTTGGTATTATTATAAACTGCGTATCAATGATGGTGGTCCTACTTCTCAGAAAATTGAAACTATCAATTATTTCATTTTCTCATAAGTAAATATATTGGTCAAGGTTCTCCAAACAAACAGAACCAATGGAATGTGTATGTATATCCCTGGGATATATTAATATATAAACAATACAATATATACAACAAAATATATATGTTCCCAGGTGGCACTAGTGGTAAAGAACCTACCTGCCAATGCAGGAGAGATAAGAGACATGGGTTCCATCCCTGAGTTGGGAATATCACCTGGATGAGGGCCTGGCAACCCACTCTAGTATTCTTGCTTGGAGAATCCCACAGACAGGAGTCTGGCAGCTCCAGTCCACGGGGTGGCAAAAACTTGGACATGACTAAAGAGAATTAGCACACACACAGGCATACAGTGAGAGAGAGAGACAAAGAAAGAAAAGAGAAAGAGTTTAATTTTATGGAACTGGTTAATAGTATTAGGGTGCTGGCAAGTCACAAGACCTTCAGGGTGAGCTTGCAAGTTGGAGATGACCCAGGAAAGCCAATGGTTTAGTTTCAATCCGAGTCCAAAGCCCTGAGGATCAGTCGAACCAATGTTTCAGGCTGACTCTAAAGGCAGGAAAACAGCCAATGTCTCATTGACTATCAGGGAAAAAGAACCCTTACTATGGTGAAGGTCAACCTTTATGTCCTATTCAGGCCTTCAATTGATTGGATGAGGGCTACTCATATTAGGGAGGGTAGTCTGTAATTCAGTCTGCAGATTTAAATGTTAGTCTCATCGAAAAGCTCTGTCACCAAAAAAAAAAAATCCCATAATGTTTGACCAAATATCTGAACACTCTATAGCATGCATGGTAAAGGATGCCTCTACCTAAAATTAGCCAACATAATAGATTTCCTGATCGTCTCTAGGACTGTATCCAATATAATAAGTTTTCATTCATAAGAAGAATAAATCTATTTTAAAGTTACTCTAAAGACAAATATTTATATCATGAAAAATTTATCTATATCTATCTTTATGTATGTTTAGCTTTTCTTGATAATAAAACCACCATAAGCATAAACTAGAAAGGAGAAGAAACCTCTAATGCTGTCATTTCAAGCAACATATTTATTTTCAGGTTCTAGGAGTACTGATCCTCACAAATGGCAAATCATCTAACAAACAGACTTTCAGTTTTTAAAAGTCTATGCTTTACTATATTCAACTTCAGCAATAGAAGAGAATGTCTACCATCTATTGTGCCAAAATTTGTGCTAGGTTTTCCTGCAATATTATCTCTGATGATCTTCATTATTCCTCTAACCATCATCATGATCAGAAATGAGTGTGCCAGAATTTGAGCTCAGAATTACGATATCAAAAATAGCTCTCTATGCTACACCTAGCTCCTTTCTTAACTATAATAAATTATCATTTCCTTTTTTCACTCATTATGAATTGCTTAAATTATAAAACATGGTTAACTTTACAGAATTGCTTAATCCATTCTATTTATTTGGATACACGATGCAATCACTATGATAGTTACCTAAGACAAAGCTGTAATTAGTCTCAGCAGGTGATTAAATCTGGAGTTATTTTATCACTGATTCTCATTGATAATCTTTGTATCATCTAATAGTCTAGTAACAATAGAATTCTCACTATTCACTGTGAAAATAAAATTTTGTTTCTTAACAAACTGCTTTAATATGGATTAGGCTAAAATGAAGTACCAAGTTGAGCTAGGCCATGCAGGAAAGCATGACTATTTTCAAAATGTACATTCTCAATTTTAACAGGGATTTAAACTTTTAATAACACTAGTACTTTGCCTAAAATTGACTTGGTGCCTAGGGTGAAGCTACCTTGGTAACTGAGAGAAGTGAATTGGATAAAAGATCTAGGGCTATGTATTTTATAGTTTAGTGAAAGAATTGCATATTTCTGGATAGCACTGAGAAAGGTAAAAATTATAAAGTAAAACTTCTGCTATTCATTCACTGTCACATACACCAACACAGATATCAAAGGAAGATAATTGCTCTCACTTTTACAAGTAAAAAATAGGTCAGGGATTTAATGCCTTGACCAAAATAACAAAGAATGAAGAAAAGCCTTAAAGTTTCTAATGCTTGTCAAATGGAAAAGAGACAGTAAATTATCTATGAGAATAACACTGAATATCTAAAATTTCCAAGCACCATCCTACCTATTGGAAAAAAGAAATTAATGAGACAAATTTCTTAACTTCACAAAGTTTATATTTTGGTGAGGAACGTGGGGAATAAAGAAGAAAATATGTAAAAATCTATTACACTTTGGAAAGTGATGTATACTATGAAATGAAGTAGCAAAACAGATTGGAGTGTAATGAGAAAAGTGCTTTCACTTTAATTAGGTCACAAATGAAAGTTGAATGTTATTCAAATGATGTGAAGGGACAAGGTTATGCAAAGACCTAGGGCCAGTCTTTTAGGCCAAGGCGCTGCTGGAAATGAGCCTGCCATGTTCTAGGAACTGCAAGAAAACTGGTGTGGCCAAACCAGAATGAGTCAAAAGATTGATATGTATGAAGTGAAAGGAAGAGGCAGTAGTCTGATCACACCTGGTCTTGCTGGACTTTGGATGATGTGAGAAGAAAGTTGACATATTATGATTTCAGTAGCTGAAGCATTGCTCTGTATAGTGTGAAGAGACAAGTGACAGTTACCAGTAAAATTGGTGAATTTAATGGTAGTGAGAAGTGATCAGATTTAGAATGTATTTTCAAAACAGAAGCAATAAGGCCCATGGATGAAATGGATGTAAGGAGAGAGGGAAAGAAAGGAATCAAGGTTCCTAGCATGATCAACTCAGTGGATGATATTACCATAATATAGAACAATATTTTCAGTCTTCTTTGTTGTTGTTGAGCAATCAGTTCTATTTTAGAAATTTTATCATACATAGTTGATGTTTTTACTTTTATACATGTATATTTAATTAACGCTAATTTGTTAACATGCAGAGACTAAGAACCAAAGTCCTTATTTGTTTAAACTTGCTCAGGAATATGGGAAATACCGCATTGACTGCAGTTGTAGACGATAGGAAGCCACAGACACAAGGCAATAATGAACCAAAAGATTGTACTCGCCAAGCCTGCTAATTTTAGACACAGTCCTACAATGACTCTATCTATAGTGAATGTAGTAACACAACATTCTATTTTTGTTTTGTAGACAGGACCAATCACTCAGACTGAAAGAATGACTCCTTTTCACAACTCTGGTTAGCAGCATGTATGTGGAATATCACATGCCATGACTATCTTCTCTAGTATTTCTGCTAGGTCATCCAAAGTCACCAAGCTAAAGCTTAAAATAACAAGAAACAACACTCCTTAAGTGAAATATTAGGCGGCAGTGGCCACTCATCTCTATTCCTCAGCTTCCAGACATGGGCAATGTAGCTGCGGAAGAGATTACACACTGTATTATCTGCACATATAAGGTGCATACCATGTCCCACTGGACTATGCTCCTATCTTGCGTAGCGTTTTCTTCCAGTTGGCATTTAACAGAAATTTTAGAAGGCCACCAGTTCATCATTCCACATTTTTCTGAATTCAGTTCATTCAGTCACTCAGTTATGTCCAACTCTTTATGACCGCATGGACTGCAGCATGCCAGGCCTCCCTGTCCATCGCCAACTCCTAGAGTTTACTCAAACTCATATCCATTGAGTCGGTGAGGCCATCCAACCATCTCATCCTCTGTCGTCTCCTCCTCCTACCTTCAATCTTTCGCAGCATCAGGGTCCTTTCAAATGAGTCAGCTCTTTACATCAGGTGGCCAAAGTATTGGAGCTTCAGCATCAGTCCTTCCAATGAATATTTAGGACTGATTTCCTTTAGGATTGACTAGTTTGATCTCTCTGCAGTCCAAAGGACTCTCACATGTCTTCTCTAACACCACAGTTCAAAAGCATCAGTTCTTTGGTGCTCAGCTTTCTTTATAGTCCAACTCTCACATCCATACATGACTACAGGAAAAACCATAGCTTTGAATAGACGGACAGTTGTTGACAAATTAATGTCTCTGGTTTTT
Source organism: Neotragus moschatus (assembly GCA_006410615.1). NCBI lineage: Eukaryota > Metazoa > Chordata > Mammalia > Artiodactyla > Bovidae > Neotragus > Neotragus moschatus. Next base: position 173,036 of record SJYA01003257.1, on the reverse strand, counting down.
AATATGATTTCTAGGTTGGTCATAGCTTTTCTTCCAAGGAGCAAGCGTCTTTTAATTTCATGGCTGCAGCCATCATCTGCAGTAATTTTCAAGCCCCCCAAAATAGTCTCTTACTGTTTCCACTTTTTCCTTATCTATTTGCCATGAAGTGATGGGACCAGATGCCATGATCTTAGTTTGCTGAATGTTGAGCTTTAAGCCAACTTTTTTATTCTCCTCTTTCACTTTCATCAAGAGGTTCTTTAGTTCTTCGTTTACTGACATAAGGATGGTGTCATCTGCATATCTGAGGTTATTGATATTCCTCCTGGTAATCTTGATTCCAGTTTGTGTTCACCCAGCCCAGCATTTCTCATGATGTACACTGCATATAAGTTAAATAAGCAGGGTGACAATATATGGCCTTGACTTACTCTTTTCCTGATTGGAACCAATCTGTTGTTTCATGTCTAGTCCTAACTGTTACTTCCTGACCTGTATACCGATTTCTCAGGAGACAGATCAGGTGGTCTGGTATTCCCATCTCTTAAAAATTTTTCCAGTTTGTTGTGATCCACACNTGTCTTCTCTAACACCACAGTTCAAAAGCATCAGTTCTTTGGTGCTCAGCTTTCTTTATAGTCCAACTCTCACATCCATACATGACTACAGGAAAAACCATAGCTTTGAATAGACGGACAGTTGTTGACAAATTAATGTCTCTGGTTTTTAATATGATTTCTAGGTTGGTCATAGCTTTTCTTCCAAGGAGCAAGCGTCTTTTAATTTCATGGCTGCAGCCATCATCTGCAGTAATTTTCAAGCCCCCCAAAATAGTCTCTTACTGTTTCCACTTTTTCCTTATCTATTTGCCATGAAGTGATGGGACCAGATGCCATGATCTTAGTTTGCTGAATGTTGAGCTTTAAGCCAACTTTTTTATTCTCCTCTTTCACTTTCATCAAGAGGTTCTTTAGTTCTTCGTTTACTGACATAAGGATGGTGTCATCTGCATATCTGAGGTTATTGATATTCCTCCTGGTAATCTTGATTCCAGTTTGTGTTCACCCAGCCCAGCATTTCTCATGATGTACACTGCATATAAGTTAAATAAGCAGGGTGACAATATATGGCCTTGACTTACTCTTTTCCTGATTGGAACCAATCTGTTGTTTCATGTCTAGTCCTAACTGTTACTTCCTGACCTGTATACCGATTTCTCAGGAGACAGATCAGGTGGTCTGGTATTCCCATCTCTTAAAAATTTTTCCAGTTTGTTGTGATCCACACAGTCAAAGGCTTTCGCATAGTCAATAAAGCAGTTTTATTTTTTTTTTCCTGGAACTCTTGCTTTTTTGATGATTCAGTGGATATTGGAAATTTGATCTCTGGTTCCTCTGCCTTTTCTAAAACCAGCTTGAACATCTGTAAGTTCATGTTTCACGTACTGTTGAAGTCTGGCTTGGAGGATTTTGAGCACTACTTTGCGAGCATGTGAGATGAGTCCAATTGTGTAGTAGTTTGAACATTCTTTGGCATTGCCTTTCTTTAGGATTGGAATGAAAACTGACCTTTTCCAGTCCTGTGGCCACTGCTGACTTTTCCAAATGTGCTGGCATACTGAGTGTAGCACTTTCATAGCATCATCTTTAGGATTTGAAATAGCTCCACTGGAATTCCATCACCTCCGCTAGCTTTGTTAGCAGTGATGCTTCCTAAGGCCCACTACACTTCACATTCCAAGATGTGTGACTCTAGATCAATGATCACACCATCGTGGTTATCTTGGTCATGAAGATCTTTTTTGCATAGTTCTTCTGTGTATTCTTGCCACCTCTTCTCAATATCTTCTGCTTCTGTTAGGTCCATATCATTTCTGTCCTTTATTGTGCCTTTCTTTGCATGAAACGTTCGCTTGGTATCTCTAATTTTCTTGAAGAGATCTTTAGTCTTTCCCATTTTTTTTTCCCTCTATTTTTTTTTGCATTGATCACTGAAGAAGGCTTTCTTATCTCTCCTTGTTATTCTTTGGAACTCTGCATTCAAATAGGTATATCTTTCCTTTTCTCCTTTGCTTTTTCTGAATGAGGAGGCATAAATGACAACTGAAGCCATTTCCAAGCACTTGAACCAATTTACTAATTTTCACGTTGATTCAGTCTTATTGCATTATTTTGATTTGGTTCTCCTTATGCTTTCTTGTTCTAGTTTCAATATCTTTAGAACTAATTGTTCTAGTTTCGGTATCTTTAGAACTAATTCCTCTATATGTTCTCCAATCTCCTTCATATTCAAACTATTAAAGTCTGATAACTCTTTCATTATTAGTCTAGGTCCTATTAGAACGCCTTCCATTTCTGATCTATGTTGGATCCAGCTTTCTAAGGGCTTGGCAATGAAAGGAAAGAATAGAAATACGTCTATTTTGCAAATAAAATTCAGTCTTGTCCGTATTTTCCTAAATGCCCCTTTTCATTTCTCATAGCTCAGCTCCTTTTCCACAATTGCTGTACTTTTAATGAGAGATCTGGCAATTCTGAGAACTTGTTTCTATAATCTTGAAACACATTCAAGCCTTGGGACTGACAGGTCACATCTACTTTGTACCTACATGCAATAAATAATTTTTTAAAACCTGCTATAGAGACTTTCTGATTTTCCTCTTGTGCCTTGAGCTGGGCAGTAATTTTCTTTAAACTTCATCATTTCCTTTATACATATTTTCTATTTTTGATAGAATCAGAGTCAATGCCACATTTCTCTTTAATGACCATTGTCATACTGTCCAGGTGCCATAGACACTTTATTTTCTAGCAGCTTGCCCTCTATTCACTTCACTTTCCATCCAACTGCAGGGAAAACGTAAGTAATCACAATGCCACTGCAAGCCATCCATTACCAACAATTCGGTTAATCTGTTATGAAAGATACACATCAAATATATGATCAAACCAATCCCAGATTCTTATTTTCAGGATCTGTTTTCCCACATCAATTCCTGGTACCAGTGACTATGTCCCTGCTGAAAAACAGATGCCCAATCAAAAGAGATGGTTTAGAACTTCATGAAGAGGCTAAATAAAGTTATGTGGATTCTTTACCAACTGAGCTATCAGGGAAGCCCTTCACTTCAGAACTTCATGAAGAGACTAAATACAGTCACTAACGGGGTTAGACAATATAAGAGTGATACTGAAGCATTCTGGAGCTAGCAGTGGTGGGGAGCAGCTGCCATCACTAAGTCTGAAGAGAGAATCTCAAGAAGGAGGTAATAGCCAAACCCTGTAGGAAAGCTTCAACTGGAGATAAGAACAAGCCATCAGGAGTGGCACTTGGCAAAGGGACTCTTCTGAGGTCAGAACCAGGGACATCAACTTTTCTTGCTTCTCTTTTACCTTCCAGTCTCTTGTTAGCATCTCCTACCAGCTAAAGCCTATACAGAAGGCAAATTCAGGGGACCCCAGGTGATATATTCCATAGAATCAGAAAAAGGTAGAGAAACATGGGGAAAGAATCTAAAATGTCAGACAGCTTAACTGTAGCATCATCATCTTTCCCTATAGGGCTTACAGTTGTCCACCTGGCAATATCTATCAACCAAAAGAATGTGGCATCTACAAATTTTATGTTCAGATATAATGAACCAACCCTACCACTCGTCATTTGTTCTCAAACTCTTAAAAGTTTAGGTACTGCTGCCTAGATACTGCTTAGCCGATCTGCAGTTTCACATGCAATCTTTATAAGCTGTTTTGCAGAATGATAAGCAAAGTTTAAAACCATTTGAAAGGGACACTGTTTTTGTTCTTTTTTTCTTGAAAAGCAAATAGGCCAGTTGAACATTCAAACTGCATCAATTCACTGAAATGCCAGGGCTGTGACATAAACTACAGCATAGGTAGCAAATTGGAAAGGAACTGTCAGTGATAACACTCTGCACAGTCTCTTATTACATCAGACTCTTTATTTGCTACCGGTGATATAAAGGTATCATAATGAAAAAAAGAAGAGTTTAGAGGATAAAACACCTTTCCAAATACATTCTTAAATCTATTATAGATCTGGATAACTTGGTAGGCAATTTTTAACATTACTCTCAGAAGACAACCTTTATAAAGAGCCAGTGATCCAGTAATGTAAATATCAATCAATCCATAATTATTCATCTACTGCATGCCTAGCACTGTTCTAATCTATTATTTAATATATAGAGCTATTGCATACCTCACTTAAGGAGAGCAGTTAATGACCTTGAAAATAGTGAGGAAAGACATTGACTTCTGAATCAGTCAAAATTCTATTTGCAAATAATAGGTCCTACACTGACTAGTTTAATCATAAACAGACTTTATTAAGAAGATGTTGGGTAGCTTACTTATTTTTGTAAGGTCAAGGTTCAGGTTATGAGTTATACAGTCAAGGAAATTCCTTGACTACACCAAGGAAATGTTGTAGCAAAGATCATCTCCAGCCAGTCAGGGTGGAGGCACAGCAGCTGATATGGGGCACTGAGTATGCAAATGGCTTTGACATTATGCCCAGACCTGAATGCCCTTGTCACAGTTCTTAATGGAGTAATATATTAATTGAAACTCCTGCTTCTTTATATTGTTTTCCAAGAAGACAAGATAAATAGGAAATGCAGAAATAACTGTAAAGTCAAACCACTCAAAAATCAAAATTGCAGAATTCACCTTAAGGGAGAGGAGTATTTAGATGTGTATAGAGATTTTGGAGGTGTAAGAAGCTTAGAAGCTACACTTCCTTTCTCCTCTATGAATAACAAACAGTTTACGGTCAAAGTGTAAATTGCTGCCTTGCAGCCTTTGGGAACAGATTAAAAGTTTCACAAGTCATCTAGCTCAATGGTTGGACTTAGCAGTGAAAAACAAAATTAGCATAAGCAGTGGTTGCTAATAAACTGGTATTTAGGAAGCCATATAGAAGATCAGGAGGGCTGTTCAACTGGAGTTATTATTAAAATGAAGATTCTGATATAGGAGATGTGGGGTGGGACCTGAGATGTGCATTTCTAACCAGTTCTCAGGTAACGGCTATGCTGCCAGTCCCAACCCAAACATCGAGTAGTATGTTTTTTAAAGAATATATTACTAAGAGGGAATAACAGACATTCTAGCAGAAAAACACTCAATAGTTAAGTAAGTTTGGAAAATTCTGCTTTAAATGCCATCAAACAATCTTCTTCCTTATAAATTTCTCAGAGTCTTTTACTAGCTAAAACACAGAAAGACAGCCCGGGGCATGGTGGGAAGGGAGGGTGAAAGGAGGTATGGCGTGTGCATCCATAATTTTGTCTTTTCAAATTTATTATACTCAACCACTTTCTAGATATGCTTGGAAAATTGATGCTTGGCTTCATAAATATAGATTAATAATCTGAATTTTCACCATTGTGCCATTTATTGGATTGGGTTTATGCTATTGGTAATTAGTAAAAGGGATTTTTAAAAATATCACTCTTTAGTAAACAAATGTAATGTGTAACTCTTTTATTTTTTAGGTGAGTATTATATCTCAGGAGGGGAAAAATACAACCATAATTCATGACTACAGAGTCTAGTGAGAGAAATCCAAAGAAAGACATAAAATGCCTAAAAGTAGTTACATATCATTAATACGGATAATCTGCAAGATCCATCTATAGAGGAGTTTGAAAGCCTCCCATGATAACAAAGTTTACCACCTTCTTTCAGGTTGTTTTAAATTCACCTTTTTCCTCTCGTTATTCATTTGTTCATGAATGCTTTTGAATACTTTTTATGCTCTGGTATTCTGCTAGGTATAGGGAAAAGAGAATGTATTAAGCGATGATGACAAAGAAAAGGATCTTTGAAGAAAGTTCAAAGAAAAAATTTCAAATCTAAACAGAAAGAGAAAAGATGTGTATAAAAACTATTGAGAGCATCTAAAATTGGTTTACAATGTCAAATAGTTCCACCAGTATATAACTGGAGTCCCAGAAGATAGGAGCAGTATAGGTTAGAAAAATATTTGGAACATCGATGGCTCAACATAAATTCCAGCATAAGATTGTTATATTAAATTGGGAGTATTTGAAGCAGGGGAAATGTTCTAATTGGCAGCCTTTGGGTGGCCACACAAAAGCAAGGAAGTGGTTTGGGGATTTCAAAAAAGGAAAGATTGTTTACCATTAGGGACCAAGGATTTTGTGAAGGTAAAAAGAGTCCATCAGGTGCTTTTTAAGGTCAATCTATCATAATGGTCCTTTCTGTAAAGAGGTAAGCTGTCTGCCTGCCAGTTTCTCAGTATGAATTAATGGAAAGTAGATAGAGGAGGGGATGATTTAAAAAAAAAAAAAACCTCTAAAAATCAAAAGCCTTGGGCTCTGTCTTGGTTTTTGTATTATCCAAGTTTTCCAGAGCAATAGACCTAGTAAGATGTATACATTAGATTTATTGTAAGAATTGTCTCATATGATTAAGGAGGCTAATAAGTTTCAAGGTTTGCAGGATAAGCTGGCAAGCTGGACCCAGGAAAGCCAAGGGTTTAGTTCTAGTCTAAAGGTCAGCGAGCTCGAGACCAGTGAAGAGGCAGTGCTTCAGTGTCAGTGTGAAGGCAGGAAAGTGTCACTGTCCAATCTGAAAGCAGTGGGCAGGAGGAATTCTCCCTCACTAGGAGGAGAGCCAGCTCTTGTGTTCTATTCGGCCTTCAGTAGATTGGACATGACCCACTCACTAAAGGAAGGACAATCTTCTTTATAGGATCTGCAGATTTAAATGCTAATCTCATCTAAAACACTCTCACAGATATATGTAGAGTAATGTTTGACCAATTATCCGGGTTCCCTCAGGACAAAGATATAGTTGACATAAAATTAACCATCATGGTTTTCATATCCACTAGTGCAACTCTGGGCAAATATTGTATATACCTTGGCCTAAATTTTCTAGTCTGTATAACAAAAAGATGGAATAATTTGTCATAATGTTTTTTCATTCCTTCAAATTACATTTTTCTGATGTCAAAAGGCTGAGATCTCAGGTAATTTAAAGGGAGCTGAGCAAAAATCACTGACAGAATTATTTTGCTATGTTTCCCCCAGCCAGCCCTAATGTTGAAACATTATACAAATCTAGCCTATCCAGTTATGTACAATACTTTCATATATTCCTTCTCTTCTCTCCTATAATATCAAAAGAGTGAGAGTTTCATGACATAGATTATAAACTCTAGAAGAAACGGCAGAGGTCGTAGCTGATTAGAAACTTCACCAAAGTAAAAATATTTAGTGCAGAATACATTTCAATTTGTAACATCCTAAGCAAGTCTTAGGCAATGGAACCCCACTCCAGTACTCTTGCCTGGAAAATCCCATGGATGGAGGAGCCTGGAAAGCTGCGGTCCATGGGGTTGCTGAGGGTCGGACACAACTGAGCGACTTCACCTTCACTTTTCACTTTCATGCATTGGAGAAGGAAATGGAAACCCACTCCAGTGTTCTTGCCTGGAGAATCCCGGGGACAGGGAAGCCTGGTGGGCTGCCATCTATGGGGTCGCACAGAGTCGGACACGACTGAAGTGACTTAGCAGCAAACAAGTCTAGGCAGGTTAACAATTTTATTAACTGTTTAAGGCATTAAGTTCTCTCTCAGTTGATCCTCTCTGATCTGTTAAATAATAATGTTCTNCCCGGGGACAGGGAAGCCTGGTGGGCTGCCATCTATGGGGTCGCACAGAGTCGGACACGACTGAAGTGACTTAGCAGCAAACAAGTCTAGGCAGGTTAACAATTTTATTAACTGTTTAAGGCATTAAGTTCTCTCTCAGTTGATCCTCTCTGATCTGTTAAATAATAATGTTCTAAGATGCTTCAATCATGCCTGATTCTTTGAGACATTATGGACTCGCCAGGCTCCTCTGTCCATGGGATTCTCCAGGAAAGAATACTGGAGTGTGTTGCCATGCCCTCCTCCAGGGGATTTTCCTAACCCAGAGACTAAACCCATGTCTCTTATATCTCGTGCACTGGCAGGAGCGTTCTTTACCACCAGTGCCACCTAGGAAGCCCTAAATAATAATAGTAAGAATTTGCCTTCCTTTGTTAGTTTTACTTGTATCTTTTTTATTTTGTTGATCTTCTCATCTTCTCTGTGTTAACCTACAGGAGTTTTATTGTTCTTTATTCTGTTTCATTCATTTGTAAACAATATTGCTGTTCTATATGATATATAAGCACCAAACAAAATATAAATGTTTCAATTCGTATATTGAAAACTTTGAATATAGAAATGTAGCTTCACATATTTTTCTCTAGTAGTACTTATCATGAATGTCTATAATTTTAAAAGATATTATTTCTTATCAACGGTAGCAAAGTCTTAAAAATTTTTAATGTAACAGGGTGATAGTGTTGATTATGGCTGCTTTCCAGTCCAAATGGTGACCCAAAGTGGAAAACAGGGATATTTACTCACTAAAAGTACTAGGAGGAAATATTCATTAAAATATTTATTCTAATCCACATTAGACTTTACAAGTCTCCAGAAAAAAAAAAAATGTATGCAATCAATGGGCCCAAGTTAGCAGAACTGGTGGATATAATAAATTTTATTAAAAAAATGAAAATACCACTAATTGAAATAAAAAAGAAGAGTTTGCACCTTTGAAAAACAAGCCCATGGGTACATTTCCTCATTTCAGCTTAATCAGTTTTGACTACTTTAATTTTGGCCTAAGAGGATCATTGCTTGTGTGTTCATGCTTGGTTATTTATGAGATAATTAGGTTCAGCTTGGAGCATGTAAAGCAATAAATGCCTCCCAATGCTCAAATCAAAACTTGCCTTCTGCAGGTTAGCTGCTTTTGAGCTCAGAGGTTTCAATATGAAATTCTTAATTTCTCATATATTTTAATAACTTTCTCAACTCAACTGCTCATATGTTTTGCAATTTAAAATCCTTCACAGAGAAATAAATGAGAGTGACTATATAAGCATATGACACTGATCTGAAAAGGTACACTTTGGATTTTTGCTTTCAATCTACCACCTGAGAACATGTCCTACATCAAAATCAATGGCATTCAGATCAGTTAATTCTCCTAATACACTGAAAGCACTTAGTATCATCATTTCCTGTCCTCACTGTCCATCCTTTCTGGCAGAGGTGAATGTGAGATTGAATAATTGTGAGATGTTATTAAAACTGGAATTCATTTACTCATTTACTTAATGAATATTACTGAGCACCTTCTATAAGCCAGGCTCTCAAAGAAACAAATTAATATACATTATTTCATGATAGTTCTAGGGTAGTACTTTTCAAACTGTGTACTTCGGTCATCTATGGATCTTGTTAAATGCAGATATTGAATCTATAGATCTGGGTGTGGATTGCTATTCTGTTTTACTTACTGAGTCTCAAATGATGACAATGCAAGATTCCAGAGAAGTATACAAAACAATAAAAATAAATTATGTGTAAACTGTAGTATTTTAACAGAAACATTTTATGGAGAACAATAAACTGGGAAATTGCAACAGAGTTTTGGAGAAAGGAGAAAGAATTTTAAACAGAGTACTCAGAGATGGCTTAGAAAGCAAGGTGACATTTGAGTAAACCTAAGAAAATATGGGAGCAATGCAAGTAGCTATTCACGGAAACAAGATATAGGTGGAGAAAATTTCAAGGCATTTGACTTGGGGAATGGCAAGGAAGTCTGTGTCACTCATAATGATTGAGCATGAAGGAAAATAGTAGAAGAGGTCCGAGTGTTAAATGGAGACAGATTCTGTTGGTGTTTAAGATTGGATTTTGTTTTGAATGAAATGGAAGCATTTAATTATGATTTATAATTTAAGGGAATCACCTGGGCTGCTCAGTCAAGGGTAAACCAAAGGAGTCAGTGGAAAAGCAATGAGGACAATTAGGTAGCCACTCTATACTAATACAAGGAAAGTAATACAAGCTTCAACAGGATGGTTCAGTGCAGGGAAGAGAAATCCTCACTAGTCACATTCCTGATATATTTTGATAACAGAGAAGACAATTTTTATGGGCTGGATATGGCAATTAAGAAAGAGAAGTGAAAAATAATTCCAAGTATTAACTTGAAGAATGGAATTGTTACAGAAATGATGAGGCTGATTGTGAAGCAGGTTTGAAGGGGGTATGTGTTAAGTTTGAGAGGACTGTCAATAAATTAAGGTCATGAGTAATCATTTGGATATATTTATCTAGAGTTGAGTCTAGACAGATGATATATACATCTACAGATATTAAATACAGGTGACTTTACAAAATATGTGGATTTCCCTGGAAGTCCAATAGTTAAAACTTCACCTTCCACTGCAGGGGATGCAGGTTCAATCCCTGGTCAGGGGCTAAGATCCCACATGCCTCTTGGCCAAACAACCAAAACACAAAACAGAAACAATACTGTAACAAATTCAACAAAGATTTTAAAAAGTGGTTCACATAAAAAAATTAAAAAAAAAAAATAAGATTATGTAACATCATAGTAGAGTTAGCCTAGGTTGAAAAGAAAAAGATTCATTAAAAATAAGTGCCAGGAAACTTTCATTTGTAAAAATCCAAGATATGAAGACAGGGCTTCCCTGGTGGCTCAGACAGTAAAGAATCTGCTTATAGTGTGAGAGACCTGGGTTGGATTCCTAGATTGGGAAGATCCTCTGGAGAAGGGAATGGCCACCCACTCCAGTATTATTGGGGCTTCCCTGGTGGCTCAGATGGTAAAACAACCTGCTTGCAATGCAAGAGACCCTGTTTTGATTCCTGAGTCATGAAGATGACCTGGAGAAGGGAAAGGCAACCCCTCCAGTATTCTTGCCTGGAGAATTCAATGGCCTGAGGACCCTGCTGAGTACAGACCATGGGGTAGCAAAGAATCAGACACAACTGAATGACTAACACACACACATACAAGATATGAAGACAAATCAAATGAGAATCAGAAGGGTTTGTTAGACTCAGGAGAAAAACCAAAACCAAACAAAATATGAAAGGATCATACCTTGCAGGGTCAAAGAAAGACATCTGAAGGAGGAAGGATGGGTTAACTGAGTCATTTTTCTGGTGATGGTCTAAGTATAGCCTAGGTTGAGAAATCACAATTGTAAATAACAATAGGGAGGGCACTGGGTTCCTGGACAACTGTCAACATAAGTGAATCACAGCCTGATTAAGATGGACATAACATGGAGTGGAAGGAAGGAATTTTGAATATATATCACCCATCAATCTATAATACAGATTACAGACAAATTTTAGGACCAGTGCTAAAAAGGAAAGCAAAAGCAAAAGGTAGGGTTTGCATGGAGGTTGATTTGTTTTGCCTCAGATGAAAATTATAGTAGTTTCTTTATGCTATTGAGAAAGATCAAAGAGAAAAGATAAACTTGATGATGCAGGAGAGCTAGAGGAAACACAGGATCCAAGTTCTTTAGTAGGAATGAAGGGATGGGACTAGGGCATGAGTGAAGGGACTGATCATTTGCCAATGGCACTGATCATTCACCATCAAAGCAGGACAGTAGGCATGTAGAAGAAGGAAGAAGTCAATGACTGGAAAAATATAGTATGATGTCCAGCTAGTAGTATGGACTGTTCCATTTTAATATTACTTTGACATGATCTGAAATTCTAAATGCAGAATTCTCTGGAAATATAACCTTGAGTTTCCTAAAGTTCTAAGGGCCTACTTCACAGCTCTAGGAATAAACTCAGATGTTAAAATACTGCTAGCCACATTTGATAGGAGCCTTGAAAAGTTAGAGTTTTCAACTAAGTGATAATAAGAGTGGAGAGAGAAGGAAGATGTCTTAACCTGACCTACTTGAGAGCATTGAAGCCAATTTATCATTTCAGTCATTCCAAGGGCAGTAGAACAAGAGTACTAGAAAGATAAAAAACTAGCAGCATTCCCTCTCCTCCTGGAAATTTCTAAAGGCAAATTTACTGATGCTAATTCAAAAATGTAAGGCAAAGAGAAGATGAAGCCAGACAAGACGACCACCTTTTCTGTCCTTTAGAGGGACTTGCCTGTGTAAAAAAGTCAATCAATCCATCAGTAAATCCAAGCACATGGACGGAGGAAACTAAAGAAGTTTCTATTTCTTTGTGATATTTTTAACCTACACAAATCTACCTACTGGTAAACATGACTCAACATCTTACAGTCTATCAACTAAATTATCACATCTTCCATCTAAAAGCTTATGCTTTCTTTTCTATATGAGCATGTCGTTACCTCATGTCAGCCAAATCATGTAACAAAAAGGATTTCTATATGATATTCCAGATTTCTAAAGGAAGAAAAATTAAATTAAAATTAAAATATATAAATTAAATTTACATTTTTATAATGCTGACTTGAGCTATTTCTGAATGGTCTGTCTTAAGTTTATGCAGATTCAAACTTCCCCAAAGCAATATCTTTTAGAAGTAATATTACAGTATAGTGGAGACTAGTTTTTCCTGATTAAAAATATTATTATCACTACGATATGATCCAGCAATCCTACTACTGGGCATATACCCTGAGAAAGCCATTCTAAAAGATATATATACCCACAATGTTCATTGCAGCACTATTTACAATAGCCAGGAAATGGAAGCAACCTAGATGTCCATCCATAGATGAATGGATAAGAGTGGAACATATATACATTGGAATATTACTCAGTCATAAAAGGAGCTCATGAGTCTGTTCTAGTGAGGTGGATGAACCTAGAGCCTGTTATACAGAGTGAAGTAAGTTAGAAAGAGAAAAATATCATATACATATATATTCAATCTAGAAAAACAGTACAGATGAACTTATTTGTAGGGCAGTAATAGAGACGCAGATATAGAGAACAGACTTATGGACACAGCGGGGGAAGGAGGTGGGATGCATTGAGAGAGTAGCATTGAAACATACACATTGCCAAATGTAAAACAGATAGCCAGTGGGAATTTGCTGTATGATGCAGGGAACTCAACCCAGTGCTCTGTGACAACCTAGAGGGGTGGGATGGGGTGGGAGGTGGGAGGCAGGTGCAAGAGCCACATGATTCCCTGTGACTGATTCATGTTGATGTATGGCAGAAACCAATGCAACACAGAAAGCAATTATCCTACAATTAAAAATAAATTATAAAAAATAAAAAATTATTATTATCAACTTTTCAGGAAACTATAGAGCTGCCATAGTGAAAGCAAGAGGCAAAAAAGAAGTACTAGCCTTGAATTTTGCATTTTCCCAATAGAACTGCACCTGTCAGGCGAGGGTCAGATTACACAATGCAGTTGGGGGAATTTTGCCACTGCTGAGGACACCTGAACAAAAGCCTACTGTTTTTAATAAACTCAGAGACATAAGGGGAGAAAGGGAAAAGAGATAGACGTGAAAAGTATAGAGAAGAGAAAACTGACTCAGCAGAAGTACCAAATTAGAAGCCATTCCAATGGAGGCAACTGGATTAGGAACATAGTTATCTACATAACCAAATCAAGGTTTGCAGGACCTGAGTTTTTGATTGCAATTCCCTCCAAAAATATTGCAATGCATCAGCTGTGTACTAATTCTGGTGTAGGAAGAGTTGCTTCCATGAGGCCCTCCAGGCAAAGTTTTGCCTATGATGAGGTCTGAAAAATCACAGATAGGATTTACGCATGGAGTCTACCTCTTCAAATCTATGTCTTGACTCTTTAGGATCCAACTGAGAACCATAAGGCGTCCCATCACAGACTTAAGTGAGCCAGAAATTGTGGGCATATAAACCTAATCAGTGAATATGTCAGAGGCACCAGCAGACCCAGATCATGGTTAAAATCACCCTAAGGAGGAAGATCGGTCCTCTCAGGGATAGAGAACAGCCTAATAATGGATTATTCGACTTTGTCGGCTTCACTGATTCAGGTGCCCCTTGAGGAATGGCTATCACACCTTAAGATGGGAGACAGTGTAGGAGACGAGAAAGCTGCTACCACAGCAACGCAGATCCCACAACCCCTCTCCGGTAGTTCCACTTGCTCCCAACTTTAACAGGAACAGGTTGGCATTTTTAATCTTAACAGTACCTTGAAAAGTACAGTAATACAGTATAACAGCTGGCTTACAGCAGCTGACACGCACATTCACATCTTTGAAAGTTCACAATGTGAAGGTTGTCAGGGACTTCGTGTAGCTATCCTAAATTCCCAGTCTTTGAGAAGGGGTCAAAAGTGATGGAAGGATCTTATAAGTGTCCTTCATAGAGACTGAGGGTGTACAGTTGAAGGAAGGGGAAAGATAGCCTGATTAAGCAAGTTACAAATGAGGGATTTTCAGGAATTTCAGGATTGCTTGCCTGAGATATGTAGTTCAGGCTTGGGTTATCTTGTCTCTTCCTTTCAGCCACCTAAGCTTGTCTCTTTTCTTTTCATTTAAACACTACTCAATCACCTTGGTGGTTCTGCATTGATCTCAAGCATGGAGGATCCATTGCCTACCTCATGATAGGACCCATTGTTGAGTCATCTGAGATGTAAATCTGGGGTCATTATTGAAGGCAATGCTCTGAGAATCCAAAAAGAAAACAAATGTGGTCTTGTAAGGTCTGGACAGTGTGGACAGAGTAAATGGAATTATGCACATGACTAGGCCAAAGCCAAAGAAAGTGTTGATTGTAGTTACAATTCAGTGTCCTCTGGACAGAATGAGAAACTCAATACAATCTACAAGTTAAGAATGTGCTAGACTTGTCTCCATGGATCTAACCATGTACAGTATTTTTATCATTAGCTAGGGCCTAGGAGATTGAACAGCCTTTCCAACCATTTTGACACTTTCTAACTGCAGTGGCAATGCATGCATCTAGGCCCTGTCTAGGACTGTATCTGCATTTTCTGTGGTGGATCTAGCAACTTATTGGAATTGGTGAGTTGAGCACATACTTGATCTGGAGCTTAAATTCAGTGTATGCATTTAGCTAAAAAAGTGTTCTATTCATTGGTTATGTCTTCTTTTTTCAGTGTAGACACTTTTTCTGGTAAGTATCCACATGGGTAGGTGCCGGGAGCCAGCGTGGGAATCCCACCCGTGAAACGGTCACGTGGCAGAAATTCGATGGGCAAGGCGATTCGGATTTCAGAGATTCCCCCTGAGTTTCCCTGAGCATCTACACCCCCAAAATAAGGAAACCCAAATATGCCTGCTGCCAGGAACCAGCGTGAGGATTCNGGAGAAATATCAATAACCTTAGATATGCAGATGACACCACCCTCATGGCAGAAAGTGAAGAAGAACTAAGGAGTTCTAAAGAACTAAACTCTTGATCAAAGTAAAAGAGGAGAGTGAAAAAGTTGGCTCAAAGCTCAACATTCAGAAAACTAAGATTACGGCATCCAGTCCCATCACTTCATGGGAAATAGTTGGGGAAACAGTGGAAACAGTGTCAGACTTTAATTGTGGAGGCTCCCAAATCTCTCCAGATGGTGACTGAGAGCCATGAAATTAAAAGACGCTTACTCCTTGGAAGAAAATTTATGACCAACCTAGACAGCATATTAAAAAGCAGAGACAGTACTTTGCCAACTAAGATCCATCTAGTCAAGGCTATGGTTTTTCCAGTGGTCATGTATGGATATGAGAGTTGGACTACAAAGAAAGCTGAGCACTGAAGAACTGATGCTTTTGAACTATGGTGTTGGAGATGACTCTTGAGAGTCCCTTGGACTGCAAGGAGATCCAATTAGTTTATCCTACAGGAGCTCAGTCCTGGATGTTCATTGGAAGGACTGATGTTGAAGCTGAAACTCCAATATTTGGCCACCTGATTTGAAGCGCTAACTCATTTGAAAAGACCCTGTTGCTGGGAAACATTGAAGGCGGGAGGAGAAGCGGATGACAGATGAGATGGGTGGATGGCATCACCGACTCAATGGACATCAGTTTGGGAAGGCTCCGGAAGTTGGTGATGGACAGGGAGGCCTGGCATGCTGCAGTTCATGGGGTTGCAAAGAGTCGGACACAACTGAGCAACTAAACTGAACATGCCTTATTAAGATGTCCCTAAGTACACCAATTCCATCAGGGACGGAGGGAAAGTGGGAGCAGAACTACACACAGACAATATATTTCTATCAATAGTCAGGCAGTTCAGTCACTCAGTCGTGTCTGACTCTGTGACCCCATGGACTGCAGTATGCCAGGCCTCCCTGTCCACTGCCAACTCTCAGAGTTTACTCAAACTCACATGCACTGAGTCGGTAATGCCATCCAACCGTAGTGGGAGCCATAACAGTGGATGTTTATAGGGTCTCGAAGGTGACTCATCATAGCTGGTCACAGCAAGGGCCCTGGTGGTGGTGTCCTTGGTGGTGTCACAAAAACCAGAGAGTGTAACTGTTTCCTCCTCATTCTGATGCTAAGGATTGAGGGAATCACAGTCACCTGCGTACTGGTATCTAAGATGCCTAAGAAATGCAATTCTCCTTCATTTCATTTCTCTACTGAACTCTGACCTTGGCATAGGGCTTCTGATCCCTTCTAGCAACAGAGGGACCTTGGTCTAGTCTTTCTTATTTTCATTCATTGATTCACTCATTTGTTTTTCAGTTTTATTGAGACAGAATTTGCAAATAAAAAGTGTATATAGAGAATGTGAAAAACCTGATGTGTTCTTATATGCATAAACTGAAATGATTACTATAATCAAGCTAATTAACACAGCTATTACCTCACATAGTTAGCTTACTCATTCTATTTTTAAAAAAAAATTGTTTGGGTTGTGAAAACACTTAAGATCTACTCACTTAGCTAATTTCAAGTGTACAATAGAGTATTGTAAATTATAGTCACCATATTGCACATTCAACTTAGATTTATTCACCTTGTATAGCTGAAAGTTTGTAGTCTTTTACCAATATCTCCCTATTTCCTGCTGCACCTTGTCCCTAGCAACCAGTGTTCTACTTTTTTTAGTATTAATTTGTCTATTTTGGATTAAACATTTAAGTGATAACATGCAGTACTTGCTTTTCTGTGTCTGCCTTATTTTACTAGCATAATGGTAACAAATGGTGAGGATGTAGACAAATGAGAATCTTTATACACTACTGGTGGGAATTTAAATGGTGCCAGCCCAGCTGAAACTCCAGTACTTTGGCCACCTCATGAGAAGAGTTGACTCATTGGAAAAGACTCTGATGCTGGGAGGGATTGGGGGCAGGAGGAGAAGGGAACGACAGAGGATAAGATGGCTGGATGGCATTACTGACTCAATGGATGTGAGTCTGAGTGAACCCCGGGAGTTGGTGATGGTCAGGGAGGCCTGGCATGGTGCGATTCATGGGGTCGCAAAGAGTCGGACACGACTGAGCGACTGAACTGAACTGAGCCCAGTATAAGAAGCAGTATGGAGATTCTTCAAAAAGCTAAAAGCAGAACTATGATATGATCCAACAATATCACTTCTAGATATGTCTCTTAAAAAATGAAATCAGGATATTGAACAGATATATGTATTCCCACATTCATGCATGAGATCTAAGACAGAGAAACAACTTGAAATGTCCACTGACACATGAAAAGTTGAAAAAATGTAGAATATACATACAATGAAATACTGTGCAGTATTAAAAAAGGAAGTCCTGCCATTTGTGGCAATACGGATGAACTTGAAGGATATTATGCTAAGTGAAATAGATCTTATTTTTTAAAGCTGAAAGATCTAGGTAAATTTTGGCAGGATTCTTGGATTCATCTTCATATTCACATGGAGGAGTGGGTAGGATGGCACTCATTTTTATGTACGTTATATATGTTTGTGTGCTTATGAATGGTATGAGAGGAATAAGGAGTAAAATGAAGGAAGGTGTGGGAAACACAAGAGTACAAATTTAAACAGCCTATAAGACCATAAATGAAGGAGTGAAGTCTGGCTTTCTTATAGGGAATGAGTCATATACAAAGTAACAGGCTTAGTAGTTAGTAATTTGCAAAAAAATCCCTCCTTTGAACAGAGGCTATCATAAGAATGTTGTCAAACTGTGATGCCTGTATCAGTGCTGTGAGTTATATATACAGTCATATTTTAAGTTTAAAAAAAAGGAAAAGATAGTAAAAGTTGTTCAGTCATGTCCAACTCTTTGCTACCCCGTGGGCTATACAGTCCATGGAATTCTCCAGGCCAGATTACTGCAGTGGGTAGCCTTTCCCTTTTCCATGGGATCTTTCCAACCCAGGGATTGAACCCAGATTTCCCACATTGTAGGTGGATTCTTTACCAGCTGAGTCACAAAGGAAGTCCTTGTTTATTAAGTTTAATAACCACTTGATAAATAAAGGGATGAATAAATGAAAAATGGCACTGCATTTTTGGAGGCATCATGGAAGTACCCATTACCATTTAAGAAATACATAGACATGAGAAGAGGTGTCTAAAAGGTGCTTGGTCGCTTCCCTGTTTATTATGAGACTTTTCCTCTGGCACTGTTGTCACAACTTGCAAATTGATTATAGCCTTTCTCACACATTGAAACATTTATAAATTATCCTGCTTCATACAGCTGGGCCTTTTTATGAACCAGAATCACTATCCTTGCTGAGAGTCATCATCTGGGATTTTTTTTTTCATTTTTAATATTTTATTGAAGTACAGTTGATTTATAATGTACTAATTACTGCTGTACAGAGTGAAATATATATCACACATACATATATATATATATATTCTGTTTTTATTTTTCTTTCCATTATGGTTTATTGCAGGATATTGAACATAGTTAGTTCTTTGTACTATGGAGCAGGGCCTTATTGTTCACTGTTTTTTTTTTTCCAATTGGAGTGTAAATGCTTTACAATGCTTTGTTAGTTTCTACGTAAAACTACGTGAATCCGCTAAGAGCATATATATACACGTAGAAATGTATCTCCCTTTCCTCTTGAACCTCCCACCCCACTCATCTAGGTCATCACAGAGCTCCAAGCTGAGCGCTCAGTGCTATACGGCAGCTTCCCACTAGCTATCTATTTCACCCATGTGTGTCACGTATGTATGTATGTGCATATAGTGCATATGTGTATAAAATAGTCTCTATATGACAATCCTAATCTGCCACTTTGCCCCCTCTCCTTCCTTTGCTGTGTCCCCAAGTCCTTTCTCTGTCTGTATCTCTATTCCTGTCCTACAAATCTGGGACCTTCCTGACACAACGAGTCAGTCACGAGAAGCTACAAGAGCTCTAAGGTCTCTCCCCCAGTGATTTCCTCTCCTTACAGCCCCCTCTACTGATTTACTTCATCTTGGAGGCATAACCATGATGTTCAGTCATTTCCTGTGATACCTACCATCTCAATAATGAATACTCACTGAATATGCAAATGAAAGTAATTTGTTTTTCACAAGAATGTAAGACTTTTTTTCCTGAGGTTGTAAAACTTTTCACTTTTTTTTTTTTTTTAATCCTTAGGTGAGATGTGATCAACTCTTTGTCATCCGTGCTTCTCAGTCTGAGGTTACCAGAGCATGCCTAAGTACCAAAAGGGAACTGACTTCTTGCTAAGTCTGCCCTTTTCTTCACTCTAGCTTTTTGAAGAAAGTGCATTCCCTAATCTATTATTATTTTTTCCCTAAATTAGTCTGGGGGTTGAGCTATGAAGAATGATAATATTAGGGGTACATGATACTTCAGATGTATTTAATGTTAATTAGAACTGAGGCATGGATGCTCTTCCTGATGCTATAGAAAGTAGCAAATTTCATTATTTGGAAATCTCCACTTTGCTGATTAATCACTTGTTTTCTTTTGTAATTATTTAAGACACTGACCCTTTACCCCAAATTTGACACGGTTCTAAACTATGCATGCAGGGGCACAGCTTTGAAAAGAAAATAAAAACAGTAAGGGTGATCATGCTGGCCCTTCATTGCCTTTTTGATGCTGGAATGACAGTATCTGTCAATAAATATTTGCAGTAGTGGAATTAACATCCCGTTTAAAATGTTGTCTTAAATTCTTGAAGGCAGTGTTTCTCAGACTTTAGACCCGGAACAACCTGGAGCAGAACTCCTTACAATGCAGAACTTCTAAACTAAAATTTCTGGTGAATCAGGGAATGGGAGTCTATATTTTTTGTTGTTATCCTCTAGAAGATTCTTTGTACTGAAAACTGAGAAACACTGTGCAGGTTATGCTCTCTTGGGAGAGTCACCCAAGCCGGACACTTGAAAGCTGAGGATAACGCTGACAGATCTGAAGCTGTTCTGCTGGGAATGGGTGTGGAGGTCAGAATAACTTCTGCTCCCTCCCTCAGCCCATAGCACCCTGAGAGATTCATCTTAGTGTACAAAGCATTACCCATCTCCCTTACTCATTCTACAGTTATTTTGCTATTAATACTACCACAAGTGTGGAACTGCTTTAGACAATTGAGGTATAGAAATTAACTTTTTTCTTAAAGTGACGTGCAGATGGTGATTAGTGCTGTGAAAAAAATATTTAAACATCAGAAAAAAAGAAACTGAGGATTTGGGAACTGGAGAAGTGAACCCTAAGTTAGAGCAGGTAGAATTTTGTTCAGGATGCTTCGATTTTAATCCATTAAATAGAGAATAAGATCATCACCTGAGACAGAGAGGACTTGCTGCTGGAAATCTGAGAGGAGACCAGGAAATTTGAAACATTCATCTAGAAGAATGGGGGGGAAAACAGGTATGAGGCTTATCATATGGCCACTGGGCAATATTAAAGCCCACATGAGGTTACTGTTTAGTGACAATGAATTCAAAATGAAGTCCGTTGTCATTGCTCCCAGGAAACATGCAGCTGCAGCTCAGAATAGACCAAGCTGAATGTTATGAGGGCTGTCATCTTGCCAGGGGAGCAAAAATAAATGAAAAAGAGTTTAGCGTGAAATGCAAGGGAGTGATCGTAATGAATATCTGTGGGAATTTAAGCTGGGGATAGGGTGTAACATGGGTGTACACTATCACAAGGAGAACAGCCTTCTTCAATCTAAAAAGTACAAAAAGCCAGTGAATATAACAAAACAGAAGCAGACTCACAGACACAGAGAATAGACTAGTGGTTACCAGTGTGGAGAAGGAAACGGAGAAGGGCAACACAGGAGTAGGGAATTGACAAGGTACAAACTATTAGGTATAAAATAAACTACAAGGATATATTATATAACACAGGAAATATAGCCAGTATTTCATAATAATCACAAACGGAGTGTAACTGCTATAAATTGTGAATCGCCATGTTGTACGCTTGTAACATTATATTATACATTATTAATGTATACAACATATACATTATCCATCAACTATACTTCAATAAATAAATAAAAGCAATAATTTCCAAAGAGAGAAAGATACCAGCTTTTTCCTTTGTCTAAAGTTTGGGAGCATCGGTATTCCTGAAATACTTCTATTGTTCATTTTGCTGGAGAAAAATCATGGCATCGTTTTCTTTAAAAGGTGGAATGGCAAATCTTAGTTTCGCCATAATTCTATCCATGAGACTCTATCACTAAAGTCACAGCATTATCATGGCTAACTATCTGCATACCTTCCCCTCTGCCTTTGTATCATGATGAGGTCATGAAAAGTAGAACCACTGTTCTGATCCTTAGGTACAGAGCCTGCTATATAGTAAGGGCTCAATAATTTTTAGAAAATGATTTTATTTATTTGAAATACATGACTATCTTGTAAACCTTATAATATTGTCACTACACACTTTCAAACTGCAAGTGATACTTAATAATGTGATTACTTTCTATAAACTTATAAACTAGATAAACAGAATAGATTCAATAAACATTGCTTACTGGGAAATGCTAATTTTTTTATTTCAATTTTCTAGGATCTGTCAACATAGTTATATTTTGTTTCATTTTATAGGCTATTTTTTAAAAATTTTATCAAAGGAAAGGAATCACTAAAATTTCCGTCAAGAAAAGTATATCTACTGTAGCCAATCTCCGTAACATAGAAGAATTCAGGGTTTTTTATGAGACTGTGGTACAGAGTGAAATAAGTGAGAAAGAGAAACAACAAATATTGAATATTAATACATATATGTGGAATCTAGAAAGATGGTTCAGATGGTCTCATTTGCAAAATGGAAATAGACACACAGATGTAGAGAACAAATATACGGACATCAAGGACAGGAGGTGGAAAAAATCGGAACCTTAGGATTAGCATACATATACTACTGATATTATGTCTAAAATAGACAACTAGTGAGAGCCTACTGTATGGTTCAGGGAACCCTACTCAGTGCTCCGTAGTGACCTAAGTTAGAAGGAAATCCAAAAATGAAGGAATATGTGTATACATGCAGCTGATTCACCTTGCTATAAAACAGAAAGAACACAACATTGTAAAGCAACTGTACTCCAATAAAAATTAATTCAAAAATAAAAGAATCCAAGGTTTTGGAGTTTGGAGAGTATGCTGGAATATGAGATCTCAGTATCTCTTACTCCACTAGACTTCCTGATTGCCGCCCTTTCCTCTCCACCACCAGCCCTGGGTAAACAGGGTAACAGTATCAGTCAAGATGCTCACCCAGGGAAATTAGCTGTATCCCAACAACCCCAGAAGTGGCAAGAAAACAGTAAACTCTATATTAATTATAGTAATCTTATTTAGAAAACTTACTTATTGAGCACTTACTTCATATCAAGTTCTAGGCTGATTTTCTGGGGTAGAAAAATGAGTAAGACCTATTTCTACCTTCAAGGAACCATCTTATTGGTTTGAGTAAACTAATATATAAGTAAACAAAACAGAGCATGATGTGATCAGAGTAAAATAAAAATCAAAAATATAGATCTAAAGAAACAAGGAATGATTATTTGAACTTGGAATGAGAGAAGACTTTCAAGACAGGAAGAACTTCTATCTAATCTTCAATTTGAAGAAAAAATAGTTTTCCAAGAAAAGATAAGGAAAAGGCATTTCAAGGTAAGGAACCACATTTGAGGGCATATTTAATAAACTGCCAGGAGTAAGATGCTGATTGTAAGAGACCAGAGAGAGAAAGGAATCTAAGATGATTCTCAGAATTCACATTTTCATCTCTTTAGTGTTGTATATCAAGATACGATATACAGAAAGTAGAACAGAGTCCAGAAGATGATGAACATTTTGTGTTTAAAGAAATGACAGTAGAAAAAAAATTTTTTTTTAATGAGTTGTATCAGTCCCAGACATGGTAAAAGAAAAAAAACTATCAAATTAGGTAATTTACAGAGTTTATATTAAAGAGACTATTTTCAAAGGTGTGTGAGGATGAGGGTAAAACACAAGGGCAAGTACAGCAGGGCACCATGACCACCCTATGGGTCAGTGAAAGTCCCTCAGTCATGTCCAACTCTTTGGGACTCTGTGGACTGTAGCCAGGTTCCTCTGTTCATGGCATTCTCCAAGCAAGAATACTGGAATGGGGTGTCATTTCCTTCTCCAAGGGATCTTCCTAACTCAAGGATCAAACCCTAGTCTCGTGCATTACAGGCAGATGCTTAATCATCTGAACCACCACTGGAAAGAATTAATCTGAATGGGGATTCAGTGGAACAGGATTATGGTCTTTGACCATAGAAATGCTGTGTCCTGGGAAAATTCTCCAGGGGAAGAAGCTCCGGAAATGAATTACCAGACCTCATTAGTTTCTCTCTATCCTACATATTATTGTTCCTCCCTGTCGAAGACAATCAGAAGCCAGAAGCCCAGGATTAATGAATGTAGTCCACGCTGAGCACCACTCAGCAGAAAGTGGTAGAGGTTTATCTGAAGAAGTAAGTGAAGGACATTCAATCCAGGGTTCAACTGTGACTTTTAGGATTTACTGTTTACAATGAAGGCTGATGAAAATTATCTAAGAAGCTAATATATTAACAACAAATGGTGTTAGTGGAAAAGAAACCACCTGCCAATGCAAGAGATGTAAGAATTGTGGATTCAATGCCTGAGTGGGGCAGATCTGTTGGAGAAGGGAATGGGTACCCACTCCAGTATTCTTGCCTGGAGAATCCCATGGACAGAGGAGCCTGGTGGGCTACAGTCTACAAGGTCGCAAAGAGTTGAACTCAACTGAGCGACTTAGCATAGAGATAGTTTATACACATATTTTTATCAGGCATGTGAATGTGTTTTATTCAACTGACATAACAGCAAAACCAACTAAATGAAAATCTTGCAGTGTTTCATGGGCCCAACTTAGGGGTCAATTCATTCCATCCTAGTGAACAATTGCTAGGCTCACTCCATTTGTTCCCAGTTACAAGGTACCTGATTTTATACAAACACACTACTTCCTGTGACTTAGATAAACAGCAATCATTATTGATAGAATTCTAAGTTTTAAAGTAATATAAAACATAAGACGACAAGGAAATAGTGTGAAATTATATTGTCAGTAATAGACTCAGATAAATCACAAATATTGTATTTTGCATGCTATAAACAGCAAAAATACTGTGTAAAAATTGTATTCAAATCTTGTCAGTTACCCGGTTGCCCTGAGCACCTCTGGGACTCACAATGCTGTGAGAAAGCAATCATTTGCTAGAACTTATGATTTAGAGAGTCTTTACCATGAAAAACAGTTTCACAAGATAATGGGCACAAATATTAGAAACCTTTCCCATGAACATAAATGTGATGGGCTGCTAAAGTATTTCATCTTTTTCTTGAATTTAGGTTATATTAAATTACTTTGTATGATCTCCTGAAGTTAACTGGAGCAGGAGAGTCACAGAAACAAATGAAAGCATGAATTTCATAATGTGAGCAATTTTTAAGCAATTTATTTGCATATTATTGGTAAAAATGATATTCATTACAAATACGCAGAGGGGCACAATATTTTAATTTAGTACAAATTTTTAAAAATCTACTTCAGATTTCTGGAATTTTAGAAATCAAAAGTGAATTCCAGAATTTTTCTGAAGCTAGAAGCCAAGCATAGATTTCCCTCGTGTATCTTCCCACTATGTCTTCCCTCATCAATTTAACACACCCAAACTGCACATTCTGTCTTAGATCACCTTATTTCCAAACTTTACTATAAGGTGCTTTTTCAGTGAAAGCTATTACCATTTCACTTTTATTCTCCTGTCTTGATTGGTGACTTTCCAGTACTGACAGATGCTTATTCCAATAAGTATGTTATGTGAGAACTCTGGAAATACATGAAAGCATAATGGACAGTTTGCATCAGTACTTACTATGCAATCCCTGATGTAAACCTCAGAGCACTTTAATGAGGTAGGGTAGCCAAATGGCAACCCACTCCAGTTATTCTTGCCTGGAGAATCCTGTGGACAGAGGAGCCTGGTGGGCTGCTGTCCAAGGGTCACACAGAGTCGGACACGACTGAAGCGACTTAGCATGCATGCGTGCCTTGGAGAATGAAATGGCAACCCACTCCGGTATTCTTGCCTGGAGAACTCCAGGAACCGGGTGGGCTGCCGTCTATGGGGTTGCACAGAGTCGGACACAACTGAAGCGACTTAGCAGCAGCAGCAGCAGCAGTTCAGGTATGATTATAATCTTTTTTATGTATATATATATATATATATATATATAAATAAATATATATAAAGCAAGTCACACAGCTGATAAAAGAAGTCCCACTTCTCAGACTCATTTGCGTTATAACTGTTACACCATGTCAACATTTTTTCCATTTAACCATATTGCCTTTTTTAGACATTAACTGAAACTTTTTGTTGCAGTGACAAAAGTCATTTCACTTAAAATATAAAATATTAAAACAACCAGAACATTCATTAAATACTTATCATGGACCATATATTTATATTTACTTTCATATCTGACCCTTATAACAACTTCATTAAAACCATTATGGATACTATCCTTATATTCATTTACATTGGAAACAATTTGAAGGCTATAACTTAGAATGATAACACATCTTGTAAACAGTGAATCAGACAATAAGGAGTAAGAACTAGGTTGCTTAAATTCCTTCCATGTCTAAGATATTTACATACCATAAGTCATAGAAACAAATATTGTTAACATCATTTTAATTCTCTTAGGGAATCACAGGCTTTATCAATGTGATGTACTAAATTATATTGTAGAGTAACAATGCAAAGATGTTTTTAATAAAAAAAGTCTTTTTTGCTAGCAATATCTTAGTTTAGACAATTTGTAAAGTAAAAATGAATGAACTTTTTACCCTTTATTTAGATATTCTGACTTTCTCATTTATTCCTGAAAGATATTAAGTAAAACAAGTTACAGTAAAGGAAAACTAATAAATGATAATGATGAATTCATTTTTAATTATTTCTTTTCAAATTTAGGACTACCAAGAAAACAGTCCCTAAGAAAGTGAATATTTTTATGAGCAGATTGCACAATGTTTGAAAAGAATATCCAATAAATATGCTAAAATATGCTTAACATCAAACAGGCTCAAGTCTGTGAAAATTATCTACACCGATTGTTTTTAAATACTAGCTAAAACCACCCATTTCTTAAAATAAAAGCATGTATATGGAATCTAGAAAAATGGTTATTGATAAACCTATTTGTAGGGAAGGAATGGAGACACAAAGGTAGACAATGGACTTGTGCACAGTTGGGGGAGTGGGGAGTGGGATGAATGGAGAAAGTAGCATCAACACATATACACCATGCTGCGTAAAATGAGTAATTGGTGAGAAGTTGCTGTATAGCACAGGGACCCCAGTCTAGTGCTCTGTGATGACCTAGAGGAATGGGATGGGGGACAGGATGGAGGCTCAAGGGGGGAATACATGTAGAATTATGGCTGATTCACTCTGTTGTATGGTAGAAACCAACATAATATTTTAAAGACTAAAAACAAAATATTTTGAAAAAAGCATATGAGATACTAATTTTCTACTTAAACATCATGAATCAAAATTGCTGATGCAGTCATTAATGTATTTAACAGATACCTTTGATGATTCTGTTTTGCAAATAGTTTGAGAATTATTGTTTATAGTACCCTCATCACCATCATTAGGACTATCACAGTCATTATTCTAAGATAGTAGAACAACTGCTGTAACAATGGTTTTTGATGCAAGAAGCTACAGACAGACCATTAAAGGGCTGAAAAAATCATTAGAATGTTTGCTGATAAAATGCATGTTGCAGGCATGATAAGTTGCTTCAGTGGTGTCTGACTCTTTGTGGCCCCATGGACTGTAGCCCAGCAGACTCCTCTGTCTATGAGATTCTCTAGGCAAGAATACTGGATTGGGAAGCCATGCCCTCTTCCAGGGGATCTTCCTGATCCAGGGATTCAGCCTATGTCTCTTATGTCTCCTGAATTGGCAGAAGGGTTCTAAATCGACTATATGTCAATTAAAACAGAGAAGAGGGTCACTTATGATTTCATTTAAACATAAATTTTGCCTCACCTTGCTGACCTCTAATAATGCTCTTTACGGCTAAAATAATCCAAATGCAAAAATCTACATTTTCTCTTTTAGCTTGCTGAAAAAAGAGATTTGACTAGATTCTAATCAATTGACTAGAATCACTAAGATTTTTTCCTGTCAAGATTCTTTTCAATTATAATCATGATCGAGACTTTCTTTCAAATTTCATGAGTTTTAGACTCACAGTTTTTATTTATCCCCAAACTGGTGAGGAGAAAATAAAAGAATATGGCAAGCTCTTATCATATTCTATTCAATTTATTAAATAATCCTTAATTTCTAAAAGCAAGACCAAGAGACATAGTGATGAGTCCACCACAGTCACTGACTTCTCGAACTAACACCATATGTTTCTGCTCTGAAGAAAGGTAGTATTCCTTGCTACTTTTAACCATATAATTATCACTTTACCAGCGCCTAGCCTGAGGCTCTAATATGTCCTGAATTTTATCACATACCCTTCCAGTAATGCCTCAAGTGCATCTGAGTCAAATTTCATAAAATCTTCTTGAAAGATTCAAAATAGGGAACAGTACTTTTTAGAGTAGAGAGCTTGTTAAAATGATTTATTATTATTTCCAGGTTTTTGTATAGTCTAGATCTTATACATTGTAGAGTACTTCTTTAAGAAAAATAATGCAAAATTAAAGACATGACAGTTTCCTTTTCTTTTATATTCATGGAGTAGTGTCTTCTTATTCCAGTCATTCTGTCAATTGCTTGGAAAATAAATGACCACTGGGCAAATCAAGATCACTTTCTTTCATAAAATGTTTTATATTAAAGCCTTGGAAGTAATTCATACCATGAATATTCAATGACAGTTCTCTAGTATCACATAATTGAATATAATCAGTCATTTTTTTGTTAAATTTCTACCAAGTGCCAGCGATCATGTCCAGTGTTTCACATACACAGTCCCAATTAATGCTGAGGACAATGACTAAGGTAAAAATATTTTCCACATGATAAGATTAGGAAAGGAGGGCTATTTAACTTGCCAAAACTTAGAGAGCTAGTAACATAAGAAGGGATTTAAATTCTTGTCACTCTGATCAGGTAGTCTGGATGCTTGTACAATACAAACAGCATTCAGAAATGAACATTTATTGAATACCTCCCAAGATGGCACTTCAGAGTTAATCAGTGTCAAAAAGGAAGCTGATTTTAGATTTGAATGCAATTTAAATAAGTGAAGTATCACAGCACTCTTAGGGTAATCTCTCCACTGAAGTTACTTACTGCAGCATAGTTTGAAACTATGTTTGTATACTAGAGGTTCAAAGTGCATTCTGAATTCAACAAGTTATTACTGTATTTAAGAATCTCCTTAGCCTGTAGCCTAGGCTACCAGAACAGAATTCTAAAACTTTTGCTGTTGCAGCATTTAGCCTTGTATATTAAACAGTTTAAACCTTAGCCAGATGTGTGAAATTATGTTTTAGTCTTGCTCAAAATCATCTAATGGTTTCTCTTTACACTGAAAGATTTGGTGTTGACCTCTTATTTGTGCCACTGTTTTCCTCTTTCATGAATAACAGCCTCTCTGACCTTTCTGAAACTCAAAATAAGTCCAGTCTTCTCTCAATTCAATTTGACTGGAATGCTGTTCTTTTGGAAAATCACATGGTTTGTTCCATAATTGTGCTTTAGTTCAGTTCAGTCGCTCAGTCGTGTCCGACTCTGCGACCCCATGAATCGCAGCACACCAGGCCTCCCTGTCCATCACCAACTCCCAGAGTTTACTCATACTCACGTCCATCGAGTCAGTGATGCCATACAGCCATCTCATCCTCTGTCGTCCCCTTCTCCTCCTGCCCCCAATCCCTCCCAGCATCAGAGTCTTTTCCAATGAGTCAATTCTTCACATGAGGTGGCCAAAGTACTGGAGTTCCAGCTTTAGCATCATTCCTTCCAAAGAATACCCAGGGTTGATCTCCTTCAGAATGGACTGGTTGGATCTCCTTGCAGTCCAAGGGACTCTCAAGAGTCTTCTCCAACACCACAGTTGAGAAGCATCAATTCTTTGGTGCTCAGCCTTCTTCACAGTCCAACTCTCGCATCCATACATGACCACAGGAAAAACCATAGCCTTGACTAGACGGTTATATCTCTTCAAACATCACCTCTTTGCGCGCATTCTTCTGCCATAAGGCAGAGATACGGGCAAGTAGAATTTCAAAGATCCCTCGCCAGTTCTTTTTCTCCTTCTGAGATTGCCCCATGCCCCCTTCCAGCAACCACGATTGCTGTGACTTGGTATCCTAGTAACAGAACAGAGAAACTATTATTTTCCCTCCAGTATCACCATCTTGATGTTACAAGCTGAAAAAAGGAAACATTCCAGATCACTCACCATCAGAATCTCCCTGCCTCTCATTACTCTCCAGAGCTTGCTGCTATTTGCTCTGTGTATTCTCTCCAAATTTTATAGTCATTCTCTGTTGATCTAGCTATACTGGCAGTGAAAGAGGATCCGTTTAATTTAAAGATAATTGCTTCACTTTTGATTAATGGCCTCCAAATTTAACAAATAAAGATAACCTGTCCCTTTATCATATTCATCTTTCTATATCATATAAAATTGACTTATAGGTTTTATTTTAAATTCTGCCAGAGATGATACAAGACATCTAAATTGAAATTTCCAGGTTTTCACTGGTGGTCCAGTGGTTAAGAATCCACCTTGCAACGCAGGGGACGCGGGTTCCATGCCTAGTCAGGAACAAAAATCCCCTATGGTGGAGGAGCTAAGGCCTTGCACTGCAACTACCAAGCTGGTGTAGCACAACTAGAGAGTCTGCATGCTGCAACGAAAGATCCCTCATGATGCAACAAANCAGTTGAGAAGCATCAATTCTTTGGTGCTCAGCCTTCTTCACAGTCCAACTCTCGCATCCATACATGACCACAGGAAAAACCATAGCCTTGACTAGACGGTTATATCTCTTCAAACATCACCTCTTTGCGCGCATTCTTCTGCCATAAGGCAGAGATACGGGCAAGTAGAATTTCAAAGATCCCTCGCCAGTTCTTTTTCTCCTTCTGAGATTGCCCCATGCCCCCTTCCAGCAACCACGATTGCTGTGACTTGGTATCCTAGTAACAGAACAGAGAAACTATTATTTTCCCTCCAGTATCACCATCTTGATGTTACAAGCTGAAAAAAGGAAACATTCCAGATCACTCACCATCAGAATCTCCCTGCCTCTCATTACTCTCCAGAGCTTGCTGCTATTTGCTCTGTGTATTCTCTCCAAATTTTATAGTCATTCTCTGTTGATCTAGCTATACTGGCAGTGAAAGAGGATCCGTTTAATTTAAAGATAATTGCTTCACTTTTGATTAATGGCCTCCAAATTTAACAAATAAAGATAACCTGTCCCTTTATCATATTCATCTTTCTATATCATATAAAATTGACTTATAGGTTTTATTTTAAATTCTGCCAGAGATGATACAAGACATCTAAATTGAAATTTCCAGGTTTTCACTGGTGGTCCAGTGGTTAAGAATCCACCTTGCAACGCAGGGGACGCGGGTTCCATGCCTAGTCAGGAACAAAAATCCCCTATGGTGGAGGAGCTAAGGCCTTGCACTGCAACTACCAAGCTGGTGTAGCACAACTAGAGAGTCTGCATGCTGCAACGAAAGATCCCTCATGATGCAACAAAGATCCCACATCCACACAGCCAAATAAACTAATTAAATATATTTTTAAAGAAAATATTTAAATTAAAATTTCCAGCATGAAGTTGAGGAAGAAGGGCTAACAGCTGGGAAGATGAGAACCAGACATGACAAAACAGGATGGCTGAAGTTATGGAATAGATTTGATAGAGGATGTGAAAGGAGAAAAATCAATTAAGGCTAAAATCCAAAAGTATATAAGATACAGAAAAGTAGACACAGAAGTTGGTGGAAGTCATAGACGGTGATGAAGAAAAGCTATGCTTATTGATATAAAATAGAGGTTATGTCTGTGGCTGAATCATACAATAATTTGGGTAGATTGCTTTAAATCCCCAATATCCTATGTGTGAAATAGAGATTAAACAATTTCTGAACAGTTTCTTTTGGGAACTTAGTAGTATTGTGCATATAAAGTTTTACCCTTTTTTCAGTTAGCTTTCACTGATATAGTGCTTTATTTATTCTACAAAGTAATATTATTAAACATCATTATCCCAGTGATAATATTTTAAATAGATAAGAAACAGGTTCTACTCTTATGAAACAGAGAAGGTAGAAGAGACCATTACAGTAGAATAGAATACGTTCCTTACCAAGAGCAATGCAATGGGCCATAAGAGCAAACAGTAAAACTATCCAACCTAGATTTTAGAAATGTAGAGGAAGTGATGTTAAAACTCAGATTGAAAGGTGAGCCAGAGTTAACCAGGTGAAAAGGAAGTCAGCAAAGGGTGCTATAATATCTGTTGGAAATTGTGGTATATGAGTTTATGAAGCCACAGCATATAAATCATTTTGTCACTTCCATTAAATATTGACCATGAGGAATGTAGTAACTATTTGTCAGAACAAACACTATCTAAAGCATTCCCATGACTATAACCTCATGAAAACAGAATACTGGAAAGAGAGCTTTTTTCCCCTTGTTTTTTAATTTAAATAAATACATGGAATGGTTGACACGATCCTCTCACATATATTATTAAAATATATGTTATACAATTGTTTTCAAAAAAGATAAACAGCTTTGGAAAGTGAATACTTCCTGAATGTGGAATTTTAGATGAGTTTATTGTTTCTAATTACTTTCTAGTTACTAGCTTGAAATTAGTAATCTAACAAAGTCACTGTTAATAGAAGACCAGCAAGGAGCATCAATATTTACAAGTTAAATTTAATCAAAGTGAGGTTGTAGTCACAGTCCTTGCATGCTAACAGCAATAAGCGGGCAAGAAACTCTTAAAGGTTTCACAAGTTCCAGGACCTTTTCCCTAGAGAAGAGAATAAAAATCCAGGAGTCAAGACACCCGAGTCAGTGCTGCTGCTCTGATTTCTCCTCAGGTAAAATCCAGATGTTATGTTGCTCAGGGCTTTCTTCTACAAAGTCCTCAGGGGCCCTTGCTTTTCCATGATTGTTCCGCTTTGAACATGTCTGCTGAGTTTTGAAATTTCCAGGAACTTCCACATATCTCTTGTGCTTACATCTCAGTGACAAAAAGTTGGCACTTGTCTATCTGCAAGGAAGGTTGAGAAATGCAGTCTTTATTCTGGTATACTGTAACTGCATATTCAAGATTCCATTATTCTAAAAGTAAACACTGTATATTTAGCTACATATAGTGATTTTCTCCACAGAAAAATCAAGTAATAATAATAAACACAATTTCTGCTTATAAACTATTCAGAGTGGCCAGATGCATTATTCTGACATTAGAAGCAGTCTCACTTCAGTGATTCCATAGCGATCTCCCTTACCTTACATACTCTAAACATTTTTCCCAGTAAATAGTCTCAAGTAGGTGGGGCAGGTGAACTAATACTTAGGTTTAAGGTTTTGTTTTGTTTTTCCCTATAAATCAGCATTGAAAATGCCAGTTTATTATTTTGAGTTCACTTACTAAGTACATGTGATAAAGTTTACTTTTCAACTTTTTATTTTATATTGGAGTATAGTTGATTAACAATGTTGTGATAGTTTCAGGTGTACAGGAAAGTGATTCAGTTGTTACACAATATCGAGGAGAGCTTCCTGTGTGATTCAGGAGGTCCTTGTTAGTTATCCATTTTAAATATAGCAATCGATCAACACAGATTTATTTACTTTCTCCTCCCATTATGGGCAGAATTTACTTCCTTCCTTCACTGATCTTGGCCTTGGCCACGTGACTTGCTTTCACCATGAAATTCTTAATGGAACTGACAAATAGGGACCCAAAATGTGCTGAGCATTTATGTTCCAATCTGCAAGGGGAAAGAAAAAAATCTTGGTTGCTTTTGACCAGATCCCCAGCATAAAAGATATTGAAAAGACCCAAGTTCGACTTGTAGCCTGAAACATAACTACATTCTCAATCACACTTCTGCTAACCTAGAGATCCATGAGGGAAAATGTACATATCTTAGGCCATGAGAGGTTTGTATTTGTTTGCTGCATAGAAAAGCTGACAAATACACAGTGACCTTTATTTCATCCAATTTAAGAGATTTTCTTTTTGATTAATACTGCCATTTAAGAGACACCAAGTAATTCTATCTCTGGAACTCATTTCATCAGAACTCTTTTATCTGGATTAGACATTTCAGCATGTGACTTATCTTTTAAATTAGTCTATATGCAGTGAGATGGTAACTGGCAAGACTGTAACACACTGACATGCTGAAGAAGAACTTTTAATCAAAATGAGACCACAGGCAAGTTCAATAAAAGTACTTTTGTCATTTAATGTACTGAAGATCTAAGGGGTAAGACTGCCATATAGCTCTTCAAGGAAACTTTTGGCTTGACTGAGGTTAAAAGTCCCTGACTGCTGGTCAGCTGGTATCCCATAGGTTGGCTCTGTTATTGGTGAAATAGTTTCTGTCTCTCCGAAAAGTCATCAGTATTTCCACACAGCGATATACATACATTCCTAAACAAATTCCTCACATTCAGCCTTTTTTTTTTTAATCAATCAATTCTTCTCCTTCAATCTGCAGCTAACTAGACTATGAGTATAGTTAAATTAATTCTAAAGACGTAGAAGCACAAAATAACGGAATCTCCTTTTACTGGATTGCTATCAATCTTATTGCAATTGAATTACTATAGTATTGTTAATTACGGAAATTATTCCCCAATACCAAATCAATATAACTCCAGAAACATGATTACTTATAGTTTCTTCAAGTTAATTCTACATATGTATTAAACTGACATTGATTGTCTATCAATAAGTTGTCATTTTTCTGCACTTTAAGGAATTAAAAGACTCAGCGGGGGTTACATAAAGCTGAAAACAACAAGCAAAAATACTCTTGTATAATTTGATCAAGATTTCAAGGAATTATTTTAGAACTGTCAACTGCTAAATAGTTTACAGAAACAAACAATTCACTTACTATATTTTTCTTCCTATAAGGACAAATAATAAGTTTCAACACTTGAAAAGGCACTTGAAAAAAATTCTAAAATCTAACTTTTCTCAATAGAACATTTTTTTAGTATCTCCTCTCTAGAACAAATGTTTTACTTCTGGAAATCTACTGAATTAGATGAGCATTGAAGGAAACCTGTGAAACATTGCAACTTTTTAATCCCTACTCCCTATTACCTTATCTAAAACTGTATTATATAAGTTAATAAACACCAAGCTGAAACTTTTACTGACCTCATCCATTATCCTTTGCACTCATCATCCTCATTTTATCTACTTTTTATACTATTAAACATGTTGAGATCCATCATCCAGTATCATTTTGGATTGAGGAGTAACACGAACGTGAACAAAAACCCTCTGCTCTTCAAAATCTAGCAGGTGAGACTACACAAAACTCACAACTTTGGAACACTAGGAAAACTTCCATAACAGAGAAAAGATCATAAAGAGGTCTTGAAAGAAGTAGAATCATCTTTGCCTAAAAGATTCCTACAGGATTTCTCAGGAACCTAAACAGAGTAGGATTTTGTGAACAAAGACAGAAAGTTCAATTGTCTGGACAGAAGTATGTTTAATTATGGATATTCAGCAAGCTTTTAGAATATGAGAGGGATTTACATCTATGGGATCACAGTATAATACATAAAACAGAATCTACCTGTATACAACAGTTATAAGCTGATGAAAGCTTTATTTTAGCTGGAGGTTTTGGCTAACCTACTTTGCCTCTAAGAAGTGCTAAGTTAAACGATACAAGGCCAGTGAAAGTCCAAGTCAGCTTTATTTGCAATGATCTACTTTTTAAAAGAATGCTATTGCATTCAAAATCACTGCAGATGGTAACTGCAGCCATAAAATTAAAAGACACTTGCTCTCTGGAAGAAAAGCTATGACCAACCTAGACAGCATATTAAAAAGTAGAGACACTATTTCCCAACAAAGGTCTGTCTAGTCAAAGCTATGGTTTTTAAAGGAGTCATGTATGGATGTGAGAGTTGGACTGTGAAGAAAGCTGAGCATCAAAGAATTGATGCTTTTGAACTGTGGTGTTGGAGAACACTCTTGAGAGTCCCTTGGACTGCAAGGAGATCCAACCAGTCCATCCCAAAGGAAATAAGTCTTGAATATTCATTGGAAGGACTGATGCTGAAGCTGAAACTCCAATATTTTGGCCACCTGATGCAAAGAACTGACTCATTGGAAAAAACCCTGATGCTGGGAAAGATCAAAAGCAGGAGGAGAAGGGGATGATAGAGGATGATATGGTTGGATGACATCATTGACTAAATGGACATGAGTTTGAGTAAGCTCCAAGAGGTAGTGATAGGGAAGTCTGGCATGCTGCAGTCCCTGGGGTCACAAAGAGTCAGACATGACTGAGCGACTGAACTGAACTGACTGCATGCATATAGCACCCTAATGATATTTTTAAATAATGATATAAATAAACAAAGTTAGACACAAATATATCAAAATATTTAAGACAATCCATTTTGGAATTAGGAATATGAGTCATTTTTATGGTCCTTGAACCATTTCAACATGTTTTTTAAATTTCTGAATCTTAAAAACAAAAACCAAAACAGAAGATGTAAAATTGGACATGTAGATAACGGATCAATGAAGGTAGAAACACAAATATAAAAATAATAATTCAAGTAAGAAACAATGAGATTTTGAATGAGGCAGTACTTAAGAAGACCTAGTTTAACAGTTCAGTTTATCCAGTAAATAGGATGAAAAGGACGAAGAAGTTACAGGAAAAGCAGTAGTTGATCATAAATGGTTTGTTTCCATCACAATGAGTTGCAGATTTCCCTTCATAAAAATAGAGATATGCTTGCTGTGCGATTTATAGGGATTTTTTTGTTATAGTCAGAATAAGAAAAACATAAAACCCTCATGAGTCAAATATGATAACTACAAATTATTTTCTAAATTTTTACAAGAAGACTACTAAGCTGGCAAAGGAAAGTTGGTGCTTAGAAGGCTTAAAAGCTAAGTACTGTAAGGAATCAATATATGCTTTTAAGTCATATGACAAGGATAAGGATGTTGGTCTTCGTTTCACAAGAAAGGAAAGAGGAAAGGATTATAAAGTTATGTTTGTGGCTCATGTTTATATCAGACACGACTACTTAAACAGGTTTATTTAGGCTTGGCATTAACATTTACATTGTTACTGTCTGAGATAAGCCCTGTGAAATTTTACAGGATGTAAGTGCTTTTGTATTCTAGATAATTTCAAACATTTGAAAACAGCTATGACTCAACTTCTCAATTTTCAATCTTTTCTGAATTTGTCCATTTTGTGGCAGCTGGGGAAATCTGGTAGGCCAAGACTGGGCAACAATAGTCTGCCAGTGTTTTATTCAGATCAAAAGGAAGCAGGTGGAATAAGTTCAAATCACGGTTTCCATAAATAACTACAATATCCAAGGAGCATTTTAAACCATCAAGTCTAAGATGCAAAGGATAAAGACAGAATATGCGGTATCAGGAGCTAAGGAAGTTGAAAAATAAAGAGCTCAGATAAGGTGATGGGATTCATTATAAAAGCTATTTCATAAAGCACAAAAGGAGTTCTGTTTTCACTGCTGTTTTGTTTTTAACTGAAGGATGGGTATATTAGAAATGAATGTTATCCTGACTTTATAAACAATGAAACTAAGACGTAACACTTAAAAAGTGCTACGGGATCT
This sequence comes from Neotragus moschatus, assembly GCA_006410615.1. Classification (NCBI taxonomy): domain Eukaryota; kingdom Metazoa; phylum Chordata; class Mammalia; order Artiodactyla; family Bovidae; genus Neotragus; species Neotragus moschatus. The sequence goes on along the minus strand of SJYA01003257.1, from coordinate 135,820 downwards.
TACTTCATTTCACATGCTCATCTCTCTTAGAATCAGGACTTTTATTCAAAGTAAGTTTCTCTGACTTCAGAATTTATGACAACACACACAAACCCTGATAAATGTTTTGAAAGTATAGAGTTTAGTGTGATTAGATTTGATTTTTAAAAGGAGCCTGCTGGCATAATTTACAGTTAGGAAAATAGCTATATAATCTACCTGCTTATATGCCTATATTCCAGGTGGATTATATACTGCATCTCCCACCCAGCCTCATTTCTCTCTTTTAATACGTCTTCCAACTATGTGAATAACCCATGGCTCTTTGCTGTCCACCATCCATTTTCCTAACGACCTAGATTCAAGAGCTTTATATAACCACTCGGAAAGCTATCAGAGGCTATCCATCTTATATATTAATGGTCTATGATTATTAAATGGCAATATGTATATAGACTCATTCATACTTTTCTTACATATTTTATATATTCAGATGATTTCATGGCAAAATCTTTTGAAGATTATTTAAATGAGAATAGCAGAGTTAAAACTCTGATTGAAAATAAAGTAAGAGCCAAAGAACAAAATTCACTTATAAGGATGAAAGTCATACTTATTTATTTAGTTTTTAATTGAATAACCTGAATCGAAAACCAAGAGCATTAGTGGTTCTGTAGAACACTGGTTTGAAAATAAAATTATTTATTGAAATAAATTTATTCTAAAATGTAAAAAGATGATGGAACTGGAAAGACTAACAATGTTTGCATAACTTTTGTAAGTCAGGAATGCTGGCATTTGGCCTAAATTTGTTATTTTAATTTCTGTAATGTCTATGGTAGAAAAGTCACATTTTATAGATAAAGAAATGGACTTCCATGGTGGTTCAGATAGTAAGGAATCCACCTGCAGTGCAGGAGACCTGGGTTTTATCCCTGGGTTGGGAAGATCCCCTCAAGAAGGGAATGACTACCCACTCTGGTATTCCTGCCTGAAGAATTCCATAGACAGAGGAGTGGGCGGGCTACAGTCCATGGTGCTGCAAAGAGTCAAACACAACTGAGCAACTAAAACTTCACTTCAACACTGCTTAAAGTCACACAGCTAGAAAATGAGAAGTCACTCAGATAAGCAGTGGCAAAAATCAGATTTAAACTCAAGTTAGCGTGGCTCTATGGAGAAGGCAATGGCACCCCACTCCAGTACTCTTGCCTAGAAAATCCCATAGATGGAGGAGCTGGGTAGGCTGCAGTCCATGGGGTCGCGAAGAGTCAGAGACGACTGAGCGACTTCACTTTGACTTTTCACTTTCATGCACTGGAGAAGGAAATGGCAACCCACTCCAGTATTCTTGCCTGGTGAATCCCAGGGACAGCAGAGCATGGTGGGCTGCCATCTATGGGGGTCGCACAGAGTCGGACATGACTGAAGCGACTTAGTAATAGTAGTAGCAGCAGCATGGCTCTGAAACCTATATCTTTCCAATCCTAGATATTTTCATTCAGTCATGAAAAACATGCCATATAATTATCATATAACTGATATCAATCTATACACAATGAGAGGTACAGACTCCAAGATAGTCTCAATCCTTTTGTCAGCAGTTTTTGACCTAATCAGAAAACACCAGCCAGGAACAATACCTGATAATGAAATTCAAACTTAACTGAGCCCCACTTGATTAGTAGGTTTAATCAACAGACAATGGCATCATTGTTTAAGGCTTTATGGTAGATTTGCAAAGAAGGAAAGAATTAGGAGCTTTCAAAATAAACAATAATATGAACACAGGATCAATTTTAGCATAGGAAAAAAGGTGCTATACCAAACTAGAAAAACATAGGATTGATTTTTCTTGTAATCACTTAAAACACAGTCACATTATTTACTGTATACCTTAATTTTCACAACTACAACATGCAGAGGATACTTCACAGTGTTATTGGGAGGATCACTCAGGAAAATGCATGAGAAAGCAAGCAGTGAAAGCAGGCGCTATTCTAAAATTCAAAAAGTCACCAGAAGGTGTGTTTTATTGGAATATGACATTTCAGCCACACTTAAGAGTAATTAGATAGTTAATATAAGACTGTCAAAACTTTTGCAAAAAGAAAATAATAAAGATATATACTCTTGAACCTTAAAATCCTTCTTTGAATTTTTTTTATCGATCATTATGATCAATCATTCTGAAATCAATCACAAAAACTGTCATCCATTTTTTTCAATCATTGAGATGGTTGTTTATATAGCTCATCAATGATCAAGAAAAGGTTAGTTCATAAATGAGATCTTGAAAGAAACCAACATCCATTTGCTTCCCTAAACTTATTCAAAAACAGAACAAAACAGGGTAGGCTCATTCCAAAATAGAAAGTGATCTTCAGGTTCAAGCTAGTACATCACATGTCAAAAACTTGGAAACTTTTACTAGATTATATTACTTTGGATTTAGGAGGATTCCACATGTGAATTATGGTTGAATTTTATATTCATATATGGAAAACTCTCATGGTATGGACTTCATATTTATGTAACATATTCTAATATAAAATCCATACCGTGATTCACATGTGAGACACTCATACAACATACATGTTCACTGTTGCTGCTGTTCAGTCACTAGTTCAGTTAAGTTGCTCAGTTGTGTCCGACTCTTTGCAACCCCATGAAGCGCAGCACGCCAGGCCTCCCTGTCCATCATCAACTCCCGGAGTTCACCCCACTAAGTTGTATCCAACTCTAGAGACCTCATGGACTATAACCCACCAGGCTCCTCTGTCCATGGGATTTTCCAGGTAAGAACACTGGAATGAGTTGCTATTTCCTTCTCCAAAGATCTTCCCAACCCAGGGATGGACCAAGTGTCTCCTATATCTCCTGCACTGGCAGATGGATTCTGTTTTGCTGAGCCAGCAGGGAAGCCCTATATATATGCATATACATATGCATACATATACATATACATATCAATTTGCATGCACACACATACATATTCATATATACGTACCCCACTTTTCATTTAATTTCCAAAAGAAGTCTTTTGGATATTTGTCCCTATTTTCTGAAGGAGAAAACTTTCATGCGTAGAAGTTAAAATAGTATTACCGGCCCATTGTAGAACTAGGATGTAACCTTGACACTTTTAGCCAGGGTCCTAGCACTCAGCAAGTACAGCATGATATAAAGTAGGATTATAGTACTGATAGAATATCTCTTAATCCCTGTATCAGTAAAGTTTTCCTGTAATACAAAATAATGATCATGACTAAAAATAAGGTACGTGATTTGTGTAAAAGCAGCTGTGGTATAGAGCCAATAAAAACTCTACAGAGTAGAATGGCCGAAGATCTAGTTTAACCAGGTACTGACTTTGTGACATTAGGATAAATTGCCGGGAACAACAAAAGCTAACCTTTATTGAGAATTCGTCATTTGCACAATATGATAAGAGGTCTTATATCTATCATACTACATAATTTCCATAAGGTTTTAAGGTGTCTGTATTGTTGTCCTCATTTTGCCATTGGAAAACTGAGAGGCAGAGATCACCCTAGGGAATGGTGAGGTGAAGATTTTAAACTTGTTCCAGAAATGCAGCTTTGAGCCACTCAGACCACTGCTTCTAAGTGTGGCATGTGAACCCATTTCTCTCATCTCTTAAATGAGGGTAAAATCCTTTACGCCTATGACTACAGTGATGATAAGTGCACACAGACTCTGGGGGCTGTATCCTATCCATATAGTGTGGCATGAGACAACTTGGAGGGTCAATGTCCTACCAAGAGACACATTCTAGCCTATCACTAGTTCTTAATTGCTCATTTTCTTGAATTAGAAGCAGAACTGATTTCGGCAAAGCTATTTTGTATAGGACATTGCTGTGGGACACCAAAGGCCTTTGTTTGGATTTACTAGAAACCAAGGTGAGGACTAGTCACACTGTTGAGAAATTAAACAACTGAAAAATGTACATTATTCTTTATTTCAAGTTACCTTTCTACTTAGAAAGTTGCATTTTAGTTTTGAAGAAATATTTTAATTATGAGGCATCTAGGGTCCAGGGAATTACAGCAGTTTATCAAGTTAATACACAGTATGAACACTGCTGGAACATCCTAACCAAGGCATCAACAGTTTGAGCTTCAGAGATAACAACTTTTTAGCGTATTAAAATTTAATAATGAAAGTGAAAGGGAAAGTTACTCAGTTGTGCACACTTTGCAACCCCATGGACTGCAGCCTCCCAGGCTCCTCTGTCCATGGAATTTTCCAGGCAAGAATACTGGAGTGGGTAGGCATTTCCTTTTCCAAGCAGATCTTCCTGACCCAGGGACTGAATCCTGGTCTCGTGCATTGCAGGCAGATTCTTTACCATCTGAGCCACCAGGGAAGCCCAATACTGGAGTGGGTTGTGAATGCACAATAGTATATTTTATTAATAGAAGTAATTAAGTATAGTTATTAAATTCATAAATTTTTGAAAAAGTAAAGCAATTGTAGAGTTACATTAACTGATTTGAACTAATCTGAATTGATAAAAGGAAACCTGAGGAATACTTGAAGTAAAAGCATTTTTTGTAAATGCACTAAGTTATCTTTTTTTTTGTCCAAAGTATTTACTAGGATGTGTCTAATATCAGGGCTGAGATAGGAGCTAATGAATTGGTAAAAATAATTTAGTCATTGAAGAAATGTTAATAAATTACAACAAAGGAAACAGATGTAAAGAATAGACATTTGGAAATAATAAGAGAAGGCAAGGGTGGGATGACTTGTGAGAATACCACTGAAACATGTACATTGCCATGTGTAAAATAGATGACTAGTGCAAGTTCAATGCAAGAAGCAGGGCACCCAAAGCAGGTGCTCTGGGACAACCCAGATGGATAAGGTGGGGAGGCAGATAGGAGGGGAGTTCACAGATGTAACTGTGGTCAATTCATGTTGATGTATTAAAAAAAAAAAAAAAAAACACACAAAATGCAAAGTAATTGCTCTCCAATTAAAATAATTAAAAATAAAAAAGAGAAGAAAAAAAATAAATTGAAGACCATCTACTTTTTAAAAATCATTAGAAATAGCTACTAGTCTTTATTCTCGGCTCAAAATGTTCATTAGGAAAATACACATAAATAAAATCATTCTCAGTAATTCCTTTCAGCCCAGGTAAAAATTGTGATAGTTTCTTCTTTTGTAGGAGAGAACAGATTAAACTGTTAAGAATATGCATAGGGCCTTCCATGAACCTTAAATTGTATAAAGCTGCCACACACACAAATACCAGACCATATTACTACTATTTTTATCATATTTTAAGGAGTGCTATTTATTAGCTAGTAATGTTCGCTTTGCTAAAAGGCATTCTATTATGGAGGGTAAGTGTACAGGCTCTTGAAACTTAACTCTGTAATGGGGACACTAATCATAATTACACCCACCTCTTTGAATTACTATTCTGACATAGAGTAAACACTCCAAAATGATAGCTGCTTTAAACCTGAAATCATCCTTGACAATTTTCGGTTTTTTCCACACTCCACAGTGATTCTATTAGCATATCTTGTCAACTACAATCTCAAAATCTATCACATCACTGAATCCATCTCATCACAGCCATCGCTAAAACATTATGTCTAATCCACCATTATTTTTTACCTCTTCTGGTACATTAACCTGCTAACTAGTCTCCCTGTTGCTGCTCTTAGTGGTAAAGCCTATTTCCACATAGTAATCACAACGATAGTTTAATACATAAACCAGATTATATAACTTTCTTATTCAAACTAAGTCCTCTCTCAAATTTATACCCCCCCCCAAAAAAAATCAAACATTCATGAGACTTCCTTTAAAGGTTAAGACTCCTAGCTTTCAGTGCAAGAGATGCAGGTTTGATTCCTGGCCAGGGAACTAACATCCCATATGGTTCCTGGCACAGCCAAAACATTTAAATAAATAAATAAAATGCATTTACCTTTTAAAAAAACAAAAACTTGTGTGATCTTCCCCCTGTTATATCCTTTCCAGGCTCCCTGACCCTCACACATTTCTAATACATTATCTCATTGTCTCCTGTCCCGCTGGTCCTCCCAGGCTTTGCCTGAAGGCCTCGTCCCCTAGGGGTTCACCTCCTTACTTCTTTCTAGTCCCTCCTCAGTAAATACCTCCGGAGAGTCCTTTTTGGCTCTCCTTTACATGCTCTCTTCTTTCCCAGATTTGTTTTTCTTGGTGTTTCACTATACACACACGACACTTGAATGAAAGGTCTGAATTGCACAGGTCCACTTATAGGCAGATTTTTCCAGTAAGCTCTTCCACAGTGCTACCCGATTCACAGTTGGTCGAATACATAGATGCAGAACTGGAGATACTGAGGTCTCACTATAAAGTTATAGGCATGTTTCCGACTTGTAAAGCAATGTCACCCGTTGTTCATCGGTCAACTGTATTTATCTCTCGTCCATCTTCTTTGACAGAATACACACTCAAAGAAGCCAGGGTATTTGCTGTAATACCCAATGCCTTAACCTCTGCCTAGAGATGCATGTTTGGTGTGTTAGTTACTCAGTTGTGTCCAACTCTTTGTGACCCCATGGACTGTAGCCTCCCAGGCTCCTCTGTCCATGGAATTCTCCAGGCAAGAATACTGGAATGGGTTGCTGTGCCCTCCTCCAGGAGATCTTGAGGCCAAGGGATCGAACCCAGGTCTCCCACAGTGCAGGCAGATTCTTTACTGTCTGAGCCACCAGGGAAGCCCAATACTGGAGTGGGTTGCCAAGCCCTCCTCCAAGGGATCTTCCCAACCCAGGGATCGAACCCAGATCTCCTGCATTGCAGGTGGATTCTTTACCATCTGAGCCATCAGGCAAGTCCATGAATACCAGAGTGGGAACCCTGTCCCTTCTCCAGGGGATCTTACCAACCCAGGAACCAAATCGGGGCCTCTTGCATTGCAGGCAGATATTTTACCAGCTGAGCTACCAGGGAAGCCTCTAATCCCCTGGAAGAGGAATTGCCATGCCCTCCTCCAGGGGATCTTCCTGATCCAGGGATCAAATCTGTGTCTCTTAAGTCTCCTGCATTGGGAGGCATGTTCTTCACCACTGTCACCACCTGGGAAGCCCTGGACACCATCCTAGGTGTGTAAACTACATCATTTCATTTATTCTTCAAGGCATTCCTGAAAGGAGGCAACATTCTTCCCATTTTTATACCTTAAAAAACTGAACTGAGAAGATAAAATTCATTCCCTGGAGGCACACAACAGCTCACAGTGAGTCAGGATGTAAATCCAATGAAATATTAATGATTTCAGAGTGCTCACCATTTCCATCTTGCTGTGCTCTTTATTTCACCTTTTGAGTCAGAAGTCAGGCAAATTATGCTTTTATCTCTGCAGCAAGCCATTATCATGACACCATAGTTCAGTGTAAGATCTCCATTAAGCATAGTCTATAAATTTGCAAAGATCTCATTTTTCCATTAAAATCAAATCAAGGTAGTTTTTTGATAACATGCTTTCATCTTATTAACTCCACCAAAATATGCAATATGAATACTTCATTTAAAAAGTCGCGTTTAAATTCTGAGTCTGAGAACTTCATATTTCTCTATAACCTTATGAATCTCAAATCTGATTCAGTACTCTAGTACTGCTCCTAAGATAGAATTAAGAGTTTGCCCTAATACTTCCTACTGGAACCTTGGCACCTTCCTCACTTAGTATAAAGCTACTGTTTTCTTCTATTTAGTCCTTAAAACCATATTTCATGGAACTTTTCAGTTGTTCTCAAATAAAATCATGATACAGCTTGATGACATTCTTATCAATAGCTGATTACTTGGCATGAAACCTCAATTTTAGAGACATCCAAATCCTTTCTCCTTCACTGAATGAACACTTTCAAGACAACATTTATGAAAGTTAAGAAGTGCAGATGTAGCTTAATAAAGTATATTTTTCCTACGAGATGAGCTGAAAAGCTAATACAAATGCTGCACTGGACTGATGCATTCAAATAAATAACTTTTCCATTATGTTCCTTTGAAACTTCTGACATGCTGTCTAACTTAACTGTTTTCATTGGAAATACCATTTGAAACATCCAGTGTGTGTAGGATTCCTTTTCATAAACTAATTTCTGAAAACTGCTTTGAGAAACTCAGGAAACAGAAACCCAATGTTTCAGGAAGATGCATCATCTCTGTAGAATTACAGAAAACCAATACTATAGGAACAGAAAACACCTGGGTGTTTTAATAAAGTCAGATGACTGTTTTCTAAATAAATTAACATTAAATTTAGAGAAATTGCTCTTTTGTTCCAATATAAATTCCCAACTGCAATGAGATGAAGAAAGGAGAGTGGTCCCCAAATCTACAGTGAAAAAGGCAAATAAGAAATAGAGAAAGTGTGACGCTTAACTGTCCATCAGATACGGCTCAGGCTACAGGTCCCAGAATACTGCTCCTGCTGCTAAGTCACATCAATCGTGTCCGACTCTGTGCAACTCCATAGAAGGCAGCCCACCAGGCTCCTGTCCCTGGGATTCTCCAGGCAAGAACACTGGAGTGGGTTGCCATTTCCTCCTCCAAGGCATGAAAGTGAAAAGTGAAAGTGAAGTCACTCAGTCGTGCCTGACTCTTAGCAACCCCACGGACTGCAGCCTACCAGGCTCCTCCATCCATGAGATTTTCCAGGCAAGAGTATTGGAGTGGATCACTAATGCCTTCTCCAAATACTGCTCCTACGTCTCATTAAAGATATTTGCATTCAGAAGCAAAAACAGAAGAAAATGTACCAGAAAGATTAGTAATATTGAATAAATATAGTTTCTGACAAATAGGAATTCTCAAAGTCTCATGAAAACAGAATATAAATTTCTCCACTGGTTAAGATCATGTAGAATATAGCAATCCTCTTTGCTTATGTCCAATTACATTTTTTCCTATTGTACTCATGCTCATCTGTGTGTGACTCTTTGTGGCCCCACTAACTGTAGCCTACAAGTCTTCTCTGTCCATGGGATTTCCTAGGCAAGAATACTGGAATGGGTTGTCATTTCCTACTCAACTACCTCAACACAGTACCCTGTACAATAATTTTTTTTCAGTAAAATAAAGATAAATAAGAGATTTCACAGTGCTCAAATTACAGAGGAACCAATTTTCTTTATTGATAAATTTAAAGAGAAAAACAATTTTTAAATTTCAAATTTCTCAAAAACAATAGAGTTCAGTTCAGTTCAGTCACTCAGTTGTGTCCGACTCTTTGCGATCCCATGAATCACAGCATGCCAGGCCTCCCTGTCCATCACTAACTCCCGGAATCCATCCAAACTCATGTCCATTGAGTTGGTGATACCATCCATCTCATCCTGTCATCCCCTTCTCCTCCTGCCCTCAATCTTGTCTTTACCCTTATTTTCATAAAGGAGGGAAATGAGGTTCAGAGCAGACAAATGATAAACTCTGAGTCACAAAGCCAGCTGCTTACAAATTTGAAACTGAAATTCAACACAGTACCTACTGATTTGAAGGTCAATTTTTATGGTTAACTGTGAGTCTGTTCTGAAGGTGTTGCTTAAAAACAGTGTGAGTTGTAACAGGAAAACAACCACTGAATTATGTGAAAAGATTCCCTTTGTAACAAAAGCTTAGGCTCACATTTCACATTGCCATATATTCTAAATTTACTAGGACTGGTTCTATTTTGGTCTAGTGTCACTAATTCCTACATTGTTTTGCATTTTCTTCTGACTTTTCATTTTTTTAACAAAGTCTTATCATTAATGGGTACATTAGAATTGAAAGAGCATGACAGACCAACATTCTGTATTTGTGACTTCTACCAAGTTCTCATCTAACAGTGAGGTCATATGCAACAAAGACAATTCTCCCTTTAACACAAAGTTAAAGCTGAAAGAAAACCAACACATCTTTTCTTTCCAAACATTTTTAAACTAAAATAGCAAAACATCCATCTTAAGGAGGTTATCCTTGGATAAAACAAAGAAGCCTCAGATAAAAAATTCCAATCTAGCTACTTAAAATCCTAAAAGATGACAGGGTTAAAATGCTGCACTCAATATGCCAGCAAATTTGGAAAATTCAGCAATGGCCATAAGACTAGAAAAGGTCAGTTTTCATTCCACTATCAAAGAAAGGCAATGGCGAAGAATGTTCAAACTACCAGACAATTGCACTCATTTCACATGCTAGCAAGGTAATTCTCAAAATCTTTTGAGTTAACCTTCAGCAGTATGTGAACCAAGAACTTTCAGAGGTACAAGCTGGATTTAGAAAAGGCAGAGGAACCAGAGATACAATTGCCAACATTCATTGGATCATTGCAAAAGCAAGGGAATTCCAGAAAACATCTACTTCTGCTTCATTCATTATGCTATAGCCTTTGACTGTGTAAATCACAACAAATGGTCGAAAATCCTTAAAAAGATGGGAATACCAGACTACCTTACCTGACTGAGAAATCTGTATGTTTCTTAATGAAGCAACAGTTAAAACTGGACATGGAACAATGGACTCATTCAAAATTGGGAAAAGAGTATGTCACAGCTGTACATTGTCACCCTTATTCAACTTCTATGCAGAGTACATCATGTGAAATACTGGACTGGATGAATCACAAGTTGGAATCAAGACTGCTGGGAGAAATACCAATAATCTCGGATGCACAGATGATACCACCCTAAAGGCAGAAAGCAAAAAGGAACTAAAGAGCCTCTTGATCAGGATGAAAGAGGAGAGTGCAAAAGCTGATGGAAAACTCAACATTCAAGAAACAACGATCATGGCATCCAATCCCATCACTTCAGGGAGAATAGATGGGGGAAAAGTGAAAACAGTGACAGACTTTATTTTCTTGGGCTCCAAAATCACTCTGGATGGTGACTGCAGTCACAAAATTCAAAGATGCTTGCTCCTTGGAAGAAAAACTAAGACAAACCTAGACAGCATATATAAAACATAAATATCACCGTGCTGACAAATGTCCATATAGTGATAACTATGGTTTTTCCAATAGTCATGTACGGATGTGAAAGTTGGACCATAAAGAAGTCTGAGCATGGAAGAACTGATCCTTTCAAACTATGGTGTTGGAGAAGACTCTTGAGAGTCCCTTGGACAGTAAGAGGATCAAATCAGTCAATCCTAAATGAAATCAACCCTGAATATTCACTGGAAGAACTGATGCTGAAGCTCCAATACTTTGGTCACCTGATGCAAAGAGCCAACTGTTTGGAAAAGACTCTGATGCTGGGAAAGATTGAGGGCAGAAGGAGAAGGGAACAACAGAGGATGAGATGGTTGGATGGCATTATCGACTCAGTGAACATGAGTCTGAGCAAATTCAGAGATGGTGAAGGACAGGGAAGCCTGGCCTACTGCAGTTCATGGGGTCACAAAGAGTTAGACAAGACTTAGCAACAAAAGAACAATAACAACCAACTCTTTCCAAAGATGTGNGAGGATGAGATGGTTGGATGGCATTATCGACTCAGTGAACATGAGTCTGAGCAAATTCAGAGATGGTGAAGGACAGGGAAGCCTGGCCTACTGCAGTTCATGGGGTCACAAAGAGTTAGACAAGACTTAGCAACAAAAGAACAATAACAACCAACTCTTTCCAAAGATGTGGGAAGGGCAGGTTTGCATGTCACAAAATTTTATGTGGCTACACTTGCAGGTTACTTGGTGCATAATATCAGCCAGTGAACCAGGGTGAAGGGAAAGCACAGGATTTTGTGATTTATTTGTAAAATGTGTGCAAAAGAACTTAGCAGCCCTTCCACACAGCACTTGAAGTATTCTAAACCCTGGCAGGACATTTAGTCCTGTCAAAAACATAATAGACACTTTACCCATAAGGCATATGTTCCATACCAAAAGGTCCTTGAAATCTGGTTATATTTGGTACTGCTCAAAATGTCCATGGACCATGTCAAAAGATTCCATCCAAAATCAAATATGCTCCTGGATGTTTTAGATAAGACCAAATTTCAAGAACATTTTGGCATGGACCAAATATCTTCTGACCTATAGCTGGATGAATCTGAACAAATGTCTATGTGCAACAAACACTAAAACAATATGTATATAAAACATTTTACTATCTTAACAGTTATTTTGTGTTCAAACCATTTAGCACCTACCTTCATCCAAAGGTGATCTACTTTCAGATTCGCCTATTCTAAAGTTTCATATAAACAAACTCATAAGGAATGCGCTCAATTGTATTTGGCCTTTTTTTCAATAAAAAGAATACATTTTAAAAAGACAAAATCAATAGCCAAAATATTTGAAAACTACTACAGTCAATATCTTCTCCATTTGACTCATAATATACTGATTCCTATTGCAGATTGTGAGAGTTGTTATTTTAAAGAAGAAACTTGATGGATTTTATTTTCTCTGAGTGACAAATTTTATTCAGTTGGCTCTTAAACAATATCAGTTTAAACTGCCTAGGACAATTTTACAGAAAATTTTTTTTCAATAAATACATAAATTTCTGCTTTATTGACTATGCCAAAGCCTTTGACTGTGTGGATCACAATAAACTGTGGAAAANCTAGAGAATGTCAGAAGAGTGGAAAGGCAGGCAGATTCTTAGTTTGGGGGGGTACATTCCCAGGAAATGCCAGGGAGAAAACCCCTGAGATTTGACTCGTCCTTGCCCATCAAAATCTCCTGCTGCGTGACCTTGTCACGGGTGGGATTCCTCACGCTGGCTCCCAGCATATTTTGTTTCATATCTTATTAGCCAACTGAAATTATCTTATTTATGATAGGTTTTAAAAACTTCTTAATGGTTGACAATGATTCTCAGTAGTGAAAGTGAAAGTCACTCAGTCGTGTCCAATCCTTAGTAACCCCATGGACTATAACAGTCCATGGAACTCTCCAGGCCAGAATGCTGGAATGAGTAGACTTGCCCTTCTCCAGGGGATCCTCCCAACCCAGGGATCAAACCCAAGTCTCCCACATTGCAGGTGGATTCTTCACCAGCTGAGCCACAAGGGAAGCCCAAGGAAACTGGAGTGGGTAGTCTATGTCTTCTCCAGCAGATCTTCCCAACCCAGGAAACAAACCGGGATCTGCCTTGCAAGCAGATTCTTTACCTCAGTAAATACGTTTTAAATGAATAAATAAATCCCAGATCAGTTACGATGAATTCAAGGTAACTATAATATACAGAAGGTGATAAAAGGCACAACAAATGAAAGATTTGAAATTATTTAGATATTTAACTAAACAACCAGAAAGACATGATGAATAGGGTGCTAGAAATATGAGGCAGAATAAAGTTCTAGATGTAGATTTTTGAGTAATCAGCAGAGAAGTAAATATGAAGCTGTCAAAATGGAGAGAACTGATTTCCGACAGAAGCTGTGAGAAAAGTCAAGAAACACAGAAGAGAACTTAGAAGAGAACTTACATTTTTCAAAGTTCTTTTGAGGCTATATATTCAGATACAGTGCTGATACAGTAAAGTTCATAAAATATCTTCTGTTAAGTCTGTTCTGAATGTTAACAATGTATTTACAAGTCACTTTCATATGAGATATAAAAGAAAACAATGATCCAGGATTGCAAGGTGTATACCCATACCTCTTATTTATAGACGAGAAGATGGAGGTTCAGTGTTAAGTAATCTGCCCAAGGTTATAAGAGACAGAAGCAGAACTTCAATCCACACTGGGCAGATTCCAAAAAGCCAAGTGGCTTTTTACTATAATCATTTTCCCTTATGCGGTCACATCTACGAGATGTATTCCATAAATACAGAGCACACTGTGCATTATGGTTGCCATGCATGTATCAGAGATCCTGATAAACCACAAATAAACCTGCTTAATCTTGCCTTATTTAGTCTCCCCAGATTCGCCTGGCTGTGGATAGTATGTCTTTCTAGAGAGCATATGTTGTATTTCCATCAATAACAGCCTATAGGTCCACTGGCATTTTTAGGAAAAGGAATTTTCTATTCTGGCACACATATTTCACAAAGGGTCATTGTGGCCAGCCTTCTTGAGTAATAAGCATTCTGTTATATAGAGATGGAGAAAAGTGAGGTCTCAAATAATGTTGAGTTATTCTTATTTGAGACTGACTTTTCTGCATAGGCTAAAATGTGCTTAGTTATGTCTTACATTCTGGCTGGCATAAAATAAAATACTTTGAAGAACACGTCTCACCATTCCCTACATCTTGCAAAATACGTTTTCTACTTATTAGAGAAGTTAATTTAGCAATGATGACAGTTTTCACAGCCTCAGTGAGTTTCTTTCAGATATGAATACCTGTCTTTGATATTGGGACACAGTTTTTCTTGTATGTTCTCCTTCCCAGGTTTCTAAATGCCACAGTAGTGTCCATATTTTTATTAAATATTTTATGTATTATGTTACTTTGGTTACCTGAGGCGAAAAGTCAGCCCATTGGAAAAGACACTAATGATGGAACAGATCTGAAGGTAAAAGGCTAAGAGGGTGATAGAGGATGAGATGGTTAGACAGCATCACCAACTCAATGGACATGAATTTGAGCAAACTCTGGGAGATGGCAGAAGACAGAGGAGCCTGGCGTGCTGCAGTCCATGGGGTCATGAAGAGTCAGATATGACTAAGCAACTGAACAACAACAACTATATATATATTTATTTATTTTTATTTTTTTCACCCAGCTCCAATATTGGCCCAGAACTCTTTGAAAGCACAGGAACTGGAGTTTTAAAACCTTCTTTGCTTAAGACAGAGCCTTCTCATTTCTCTGAGAAAGGATTCCAGCCCATTCTTCTCTCTTTTGTAGATGAAGAACCTCAAAGGCAGAGAAGTCAGGGGCTTGCCTCGAGTTACAGAAATTCATTAACCACCTTCCTCTAAGTCTTCATACACTAATAAATACCTGGATATGTTTTTAAATAAAGCCTAATTTAATTTATTCAATCTTCAAGAAAACATCAAGTAACAGGTACTATTTTTAACCCATTTTAGAGATGGGAAAACTGAGAGGAATAATGAGTTCCCTAAAATTAGGCAGCAACTAACTATTTCTGTATTAAAATTCAAAGAATTTGGCTCCAGAATCTCTGCTTTTAACTGCTATTTTTATCATTGTGATTTTACTAATCATCTTTTAGTTTTATTGATATTGGAACAAAAAAAGTAGCATAAAATTTGGTTTGCCTTAAAATGATTATGATTTCTCATGGTCATTTCTGGCAGAATATGTTTATTTCTTTGTCTCTAAGGAGTCTAAACATATAGACAGAATAAAAACATGTCTCCAAGTATCACTTAAGACTCTCCCCAGCCATCAAACCAACATGATACATATTAGATTGATTTACTTTATGAGCATTAGTGAGTCAGAAACAGGATACAGATGTTTCCAAAAGATTTACAGATTAGCAGAAAAAAGACATTTTTAGTCCAAAATATTCTTAGTCATTTAATTCTGTAAAAATATCTATGTGTAAATAAGGGTGGCCGTAATCATAATAAATAAATCTTAACCAAATTCTTAGTTTTAGAAAGTTTTGTAAAATATGTTCTCAATTATGAATATTGTTTTGCTTTCAAAACAGCATGAGTCACAGTACATATAAGATAATCAGAGGTAACACTTATTCTGAGGGTAAAGCATAGTACAAACATTCTTTGAGATACATTTTTTTATCTTTGTAAATAGAAAAATTTAAGACAGGGAAAAATAACATGCTAACGGCCTCAGAGTTTACATTTTGATTACTATTTCAATGCTACACTAAGTTGTTAATACTTTAGCATATTGACTGTAGATGATTTCTCTCTTAAAAAATCTGCTAAGTTTCTATGAAAGTATAAATTTCAGATATAAGTAGGGACAGTTTAATCAAAAAGAAATAAAATTTATCATGTATATTGTTATAGGAGGACAAGAACTGTTCCTTTTTTATATGGACAGCTACACAGACTGAGCATAAACTTTATAAACTAATGTTTCCAAGTTTAAACATAGTATAGGCTGACTTTGCCTTTCATAAAATGATGTTTTCGGTGCAATATGTGAACGTGCAATGTGTATTTGCACATTCACAAAGCAAATACAATCAACTCAATTACACTATTTTTCTTTAAGTCTAAATTCCCAGAGAATTTATAACATCTCAAAGAACAAATTGCTACCAAAAATGTAAAGCTCACTCATTTTGCCTGGATACATTTTAGAGTTTCATGAAGAGAATAAAAATATTTTAAAGTAAAACTAAAAAATATTTAACAGAATATTAACCTAGAGTATTTTCTATATACATATATATATACTGATATATACATTTGGATATATTATATACTTAGTGTGTTTAAAGGTAGATATTAAACTAAACTGTTGTGACATATAATTATAGATTGTTAAACCTTAAGACAGCTTAAGAGATGATCTAATTCAACTTTAGGACTCTCTCATCCCTTTAGGAATACTCATCCCTTTCATTTTCCTTCCATACATATATGTATGTATGTATGTATGTATGTATATACACACACACAGTTTTCAATCTGCATCCAGTTTCTAAACATCATTTTAATTCATTTATTAATTTGTTAATTTATTCAACATCTATAAACTACCTGCCATGTATCAAGCATTTTTTCTGGACCCTACATTACTGAACAAAGCAAGATAATTTCTGTACTTGTGGAGTTCATACTCTGCAGAGCATGGAACCCCATAAGCAAAAATGGTCAAATATGTGAATTATATTGAATGTTAGACAGTGATAAATGTTATAAGAAAAAGAATAAGTAGAACAGAGTGTAGAAGATTAAAAGTGCAAGTGTCAGTTTATTCAATGTAAAATTAAATATGTAATATAATTATATATTCATAAAGAGACTGTATAACTTTATGGTGACACATTGCTCTATGCTGCTGCTACTGCTAAGTCGCTTCAGTCGTGTCCAACTCTGTGCGACCTCAGAGACGGCAGCCCACCAGGCTCCGCTGTCCCTGGGATTCTCCAGGCAAGAACACTGGAGTGGGTTGCCATTTCCTTCTCCAGTGCATGAAAGTGAAAAGTAAAAATGAAGTCTCTCAGTTGTGTCCGACTCTTAGCAACCCCATGGACTGTAGCCCACCAGGCTCCTCCGTCCATGGGATTTTCCAGGCAAGAGTGCTGGAGTGGGGTGCCATTGCCTTCGCCGATACTGCTCTATAAGTAGGCAAAATATCTAAATACTTGTACAGAAGAAAGATCACCCTCTATTGATTACTTAGAAATCACCTTAATTGGTTTTCAAGGAGAGCTTGATCTCTTATCTTAGAGTCCTAAGAGCCCCAAATTTAATTAAAATGGAACCACAAGCTGGTGACCTCCCATTTTATTGTTAAGACTTATGTCATGGCATTCAAGGAACAAGCAGAAATAATCTGTCCTCAATCTTAAGTCTCCTGAAATTGATCCTGATAATTGGGAGCAATGCAGAGTTCTCTAATATTTGTTGCAATCACCAAGCAAGTTATCTTCTTTATTTGCCTTACTCACTGATTGAAGCACTCTTCCCTTAGGTGTCTCCTATAACCAAAATTATATAGTTAAAGTTTCACCCCAAATATCACTTTCAACACCCTATTTGAAGCAATCTCTCTGCCAGAAAACTTGGGTTATATCATCTCTTTTACTTCCTTTTTTAAATATTGAAGCAATTTTTTTTTCACACCAAAAAACCCAGACTAGCACAGGGCCTGGCCCAAGGTAAAAGCTCAAAGAACATTTCTGAATAATTGTTGAACTCCTCTAATTGTTTCTGGTTAAAATTTCAGGATGAGCTTATTTTTCCTTTTAAGTTAGCTTTTATACATTAGTTGATTTATTAATTTAAGAATAAATGGAATTAGAATTTCCCTTGTGGTATGTGATGGAATTTCAGTTGAGCTATTTCAAATCCTAAAAGATGATGCTTTTAAAGCATTGCACTCAATATGCCTGCAAATTTGGAAAACTCAGCAACAGCCACAGGACTGGAAAAGGTCAATTTTCATTCCAATCCCAAAGAAAGGCAATGTCAAAGAACCTTCAAAAATGAAGTGAAGTCGCTCAGTCATGCACGACTCTTCCTGACCCCATGGACTAAAGCCTACCAGGCTCCTTCGTCCATGGGATTTTTCAGGCAAGAGTACTGGCGTGAGTTGCTATTTCCTTCTCCCACACAATTACACTTATTTCACATGCTAGCAACATAAGGCACAAAATCCTTCAACCTAGGCTTCAACAGTATGTGACTGAGAACTTCCAGATGTACAAGCTAGATTTAGAAAAGGCAGAAGGTCCAGAGATCAAATTGCCAACATCTGCTGGATCACAGAAAAAGTAAGAGAATTCCAGAAAAACATACACTTCTTTTTCATTGACTACGTTAAAACATTTGACTGTGTGGATCACAATGAACTGTGAAAAATTCTGAAACAGGTGGGAATACTAGACCACATTACCTGCCTCCTACAAAACCTGTATGCAAGTCAAGAAGCAATAGTTAGAACCACGGGCTGGTTCCAAATTAGAACAATGGGCTGGTTCCAAATTGGGAAAGGAGTACATCAAGGCTGTATATTGTCATCCTGCTTATTTAATTTATCTGAAGAATACCTCATGCAAAATGTTGGGGTGGATGAAGCTCAAGCTGTGATCAAGATTGCTGGGAGAAATAACCTCAGATATAAAGATGATAATGCCCTTACGGCAAAAAGTGAAGAACAACTAAGGAGCCTCTTGTTGAAGGTGAAAGAGGAGTGTGGAAAAAGCTGGCTTAAAACTCAACATTCAAAAATTTAAGATCATTGCATATGGTCCCATCACCTCATGGCAAATAGATGGGCAAACAATGGAAACAGTGACAGACTTTATTTTCTTGGCTCCAAAACCACTGCAGACAGTGACTGCAGCCGTGAAATTAAAAGACACTTGCTTCTTAGAAGAAAAGCTATGACAAACCTAGAGAATGTATTGAAAAGCAGAGACATCAGTTTGCCAACAAAGATCTGTATTGTCAAAGCCAAGGTTTATCTACACATCAGGTGAGATGTGAGAGTTGGATCACAAGGAAGGCTGAGCCCTGAAGAATTGATACTTTTGAACTGTGGTGTTAGAGAAGACTCTTGAGAGTCCCTAGGACAGCAAGGAAATCAAACCAGTCAATCCTAAAGGAAATTAATCCTGAATACTCCCTGGAAGGACTGATGCTGAAGCTCTAATACTTTGGCCATCTGATGTGAAGAGCCAACTCATTGGAAAACACCCTGATGCTGGGAAAGATTGAATGCAGGAGGAGATGGTGGTATCAAATAAAATGGTTGGATGGCATCACCAACTTAAAGGACATGAGTTTGAGCAAACTCCAGGAGATAGTGAAGGACAGGGAAGCCTCACATGGTGTAGTCCATGGGGTCACAAAGAGTCAGACATAACTGAGCAACTGAACAACTGGTGGTGCAATGGATGGGAGTCCACCTGACAATGCAGGGAACATGGGTGTGATCTCTAGTTGGAAGATTCCACATGCTGTAGAGCAACTAAAGTCGGGCACAACAACTACTGAAGCTCACACATTCTATGGCCCACGAGCCACAACTACTGAGCCCCTCTGGGGCAGCTGCTGAAGCCTACACACCATAACTACTGAGCCCATGTGCTGCAACTGCTGAAGCCTGGGAACCTGGAGTCTGTGCTCCACAATGAGAAGCCTCCACAATAAGAAGCCTGTACACTGCAACCAGAGATTAGCCCCTGCCCACCACAACTAGAGAATACCTATGCACACCAACAAAGACCCAGCACAACCAAAAAAAATAAATGAATTTTTAAAAAGATTAAATTATCTCATACAGTAAAAATTATAATAGTTTAGTGGTCACGTAAATGGATTCAGAAGTACACGTTCTGGCTTTATCACTTGTTAAACACAGGTGTCTGGGGAACTTACAAAAATTCTTTCTACATCCATTGCTTTATTTGTAAAATGGAGATGATTTTAACACTCACATTCAATTTTATAGAATGACTGCAATCTTCATATCTGTGATTCAGTTCAGTTCAGTTGCTCAGTCAAGTCCAACTTTAAAACCCCATGGGCTGCAGCACACCAGGCTTCCCTGTCCACCACCAACTCCTGGAGTTTACGCAAACTCGTGTCCATTGAGTAGGTGATGCCATACAACCATCTCATCCTCTGTTATCCCCTTCTCCTCCTGTCTTCAATCTTTCCTAGCATCAAGGTCTTTTGAAATGAGTCAGTTCTTTGCATCAGGTGGCCAAAGTACTGGAGTTTCAGCTTCAGCATCAGTCCTTCCAATGAATATTCAGGACTGATCTCCTTTAGAATGGACTGGTTGGATCTCCTTGCAGTCCAAGGGATTCTCAAGAGTCTTCTCCAACACCACAGTTCAAAAGCATCAATTCTTTGGCGCTCAGCTTTCTTTATAGTCCAACTCTCACATCCATACAGGACTACTGCAAAAACAATAGCTTTGACTAGATGGACCTTTGTCAGCAAAGTAATGTCTCTGCTTTTTAATATGCTGTCTAGGTTGGTCATAACTTTTCTTCCAAGGAGCAAACGTCTTTTAATTTCATGACTGCAGTCACCATCTGCAGCGATTTCAGTTCAGTTCAGTCGCTCAGTCATGTCCTACTCTTTGTGACCCCATGAATCACAGCACACCAGGCCTCCTTGCCCATCCCCAACTCCCGGAGTTTTGGGGCTCCCCAAAAAATAAAGTCTATTTAATCTTTGTGATTATATCTGTGAATATTATAAAAGAACACAAGACAAACACATCACAATTGCCCAAATCTTCAACCAAATCACCCTAGTCTTCTATGGTAGAACTGTTTTCAGAAACTCACTAAGGTTGGTGCTTAACAGAAAAAAAATAGAGGAAAAAAAGAAAAAAGGCTGGCATACAGATATGTCATATCAAAGCTGCAGAGTAAATGAATACTGAAACTGGTATTCACTGGATACCAGTGAATTATGCAGAGCTCTGCAACTTGATCTAATGTTCCTCAGCTCTGCATTGTGTCCCTAAGAGATGTCAACTAAAAAAATAGCCACAATCTAAAAATTTAGAATTATGTTTTATTTGGTGTGAATTTTTAGGATATGAAGCCTGGGAGACAGCATCTCAAGTAGCCTTGAGAGAAATGCTTTGAAGAGGCAGGGGGAGGCATCATTTTATACATAATAGAAGTTTGCAACAAAGGGCAGGTAGTCCAAGCATCAGAAGTATTTTTGTGAAATAAAGAAAACTAGTTATCTCAAGTTAAAGGAATTTAGGGTTTTCTATGTATAGGAAGATTCAAGTGTCTGGGCTTACTGAAATTATTCCTTTCATATGCATCTCAGCTATCTGGGGCAGTTTTTCACATTCTGACTTCCCCAGGGCTCCACATAAGGAATGACTATAGCTCAATGGCTGCCAGATTGTACAGGTATTCTCCTTCTTGAGTTCCCTGGAGGCTTGGAATTGCTGATGACTATGACATCCTTGTTTACTGATTTGGCAGGAAATATTCCATTTGTCAGAGACATCAAATGTCAAAATCAAGGTTTACTACAATACATAATTTCAATGTACTTTCTCTTAATTCAACTTTAAGAAAAATGTTTCTGCTGCCAGGGTAAATACTGTGAGTTAAATTTTATCCAAACATATTCTGCAATAGCAACTTAATAATTCCCTTGGCCTAGTCATTCAGCAGAATTTACATTAAACTAGTGCCACTCTGTGAAACAAATATTCTCATTATACCTAAATATGTATTCTCATTATACTTGTGCACAATTCCTTGGGACTCTAATGTGTCCATTAAGTCTTCTTGTAAAAGCAGAGAGCAGACTCAAGCTTTTATGAAAATAAGATACAGAAGAAAATGCATCATGAAAATAGGGTATGTTCTTCTAGATCTGAGAAATCTCAATGATGTTTGAGTAGAATGGCCTTGGGAGTTGATTTGTTTTTCCAACGTAGCATTATCTGAACAGAGAATCATTTACATAGGACCTCCTGTGTAAAAATATCCATCTTATGTTGTAGGTTGAATTGTGGAAGTTTTATTGCAGATATGATTAGTTAAACTGAGGCCACTCAAGTGGACCCTAATCCAATATGACTGGTGCCTGTTGGTAAAGGGGAAATTTGGACACTGACACGGATATACTATAAGGAGAACATCATGTGAAGATGAAGGGATATTCAGGTTTTGCTTCTACAAGCCTGGAAATACCAAAGGTTGCCAACAGCTGGAGAAGCTAGAGGAGAGCAATGAAACGGACTGTTCCTCACAGCCCTCAGAGGTAACCTACTCTGCTGACACCTTGATTTCTGACTTCTAGCCTCCAGAACCGTGAGACCAGAAATTTCTGTTTGATACACTTAGGTGGTGGTGTCACAGGGAAGAGCAAAACCTGATTCCATTGTTAGATCTGTCTCCTTTATTTAACCTTTGCTTTTTGTTGCTTTTGTTACCATAATCACTGAAAGGATGATGTCTGTAGCTATAAGCATCCATAATGGCCTCCCTAGGGAAAACTGCCAGTGTCCTGAAAGTTAAAATAAAGTACCTTTGTTCTAAAGTGCCTTTGTTCAGCTCACATGGAGACTTTTGAACCCTGCTCAGCTGTGAATGACTGCAGAAAAGAAGAAATTTACACACACCCTCTCCATGCTGGCCAAGCCTAGAGTTATTTTGCAAGACTAATGGCCTTTTTACTTTACTTCCTCACCTCCTTGCCCACTCTGTTCTATAAAAGAAACTGGCATCCAGACCCCAATAAGCTGGTACACTAGGGCACTACACCACCATCTTCTCAGATGCCGGCTTTCTAAATAAAGGCCGCTATTCCTTACCTCAACATCTTTTCTCCAAATTACTGGCCTCTCAGGTGGTGAACAGATCAAGCTTGGATTCAGTAGCAGTGTTGCTTTGTTACAACAATCCTAGAAAACCAAAACATTATGCACAAAATATGGGATTTGCAAACTCTTCTAATCTTGACAGAAAGCAGTCTATGTGGTACAGGTCCTAGAGAGACACCCTCACAAAACATTTGGTCCTTATCATCCTGATTTCTCATATCACTAATTAATTCCAGGCTAAAAAGCATTGCCCTAGAATTTTTACTTTTATATTTTCATCAAATCTACTTGGCATTTACTAACAACTACACACAACTCCCTGTTCTTGGTACATTCTTCATTTATACTTAAGCACATTTCCTTCTTTAAAAAGTCGCTGTTTAGTTAGTAAAACAGATACAGACCAATGACTTTAGTTCAAGATAGTGCCATATAGTAGCAGTTAATAGCTAGTGTCTGCAGAACACAAGATAGACACTGATATAACACTTTAAAATGTCTCATTTTATAAATGAGGAATTTCATACCAGTTTCCTTCCTTAAGGAAATTCCTTTCTGCTGCAGAAACCAGCAATCAAGAAACCAAGCACCACACTCGGAGAATTGGAGCACTCAGGTTTATTATGCCGGTGGACCCAGAGGAGTTAACACATTAAGTTCTGAGCCCCAAACAAAGGGGTTACAGAGTTTTTATGCATGGACAGGCATGATTAAGCAGGTTTGCAGAGGCTGGGCGATTGCAAAGAACAGGACAAGGATGAGTGAGATAAGCTCCAGTTCTTAGTGTCCTGAGTCTCCACTTTCTGGGACCATGTGACCTACATGATCCAGACTTTGCAAAGAGCAAGCTGAGTTACAGAGGCAGAAGGAGCAGGAGGTTATGTAGAATTTTAACTTTTCCTCTTCAATGTGACAAAATCAAGGGTTAATACTGCTGGGGTCATGGGCAGACCATCCCAAAATACAGCTTTATGGCATATTATTTCAAATTAAAGGAAATAAAGAAACGATGAGTGCAAGAGGGACATTTTGACCCTCATCTCTCTCTTCCTGAAAGCTAAAAAAATCTCCCGTGTGAAAAGTACCCTCCCTTTGGTGGGAAATAAGATACTTTTATCACCAGACATGGAATTCAGAGCTGAGAAGCCTATATCAACAAACCTTGCTAATCTCGTTAATCTTTACTAATTTACTACCCAAGCCTAAACTTTCCTTAAATTCTGTTCTAATTAAGCACCTAAAGCCTAATATTTTTGTCCCGTCAATACTTCACAAATTTATTTTTTCTTTACCTAAAAAGCACAAAAGCTGCCAGGTTTGACCACTTCTTAGGTTCCATTTCTACAGGAACTCTGTGTGCATGAATAAACATTTATTTTTCCCTTATTAATCTGTCTTCTGTCAGTATTATTAGTCCAGATACAAGAACTTCAGAGAGGTAGCGGGGAAAATTCCCCTCCTCAACAGTATAATTACATAGTAGAAATGTGTAGGATTGAATTATGCATTTAAAGAAATGCAAAGTAGAGAGGTTTCAAGGAAAAGAACAACAAAAGGTATGTGGCATTTGAACTGGATCTTAAGATACACAGGGATTTCCAGGCAGATAGTGAGAGGAAGATTTCAAAGAGAAGAGACTGAGCAATAGCATAGAAAGAGGCATCAGAGTTGTGCTTGCCTTTGAGGGCAGAGGGTACAACAGTACATGGTGACTTCTGGATGCTCGGCTTTTACCCAGAGCATGGTGGGAACGGGCTTCTTCAGTGGCTGAGCAGCAAAGAATCCACTTGCAATGCAGGAGCCATAGGAGATGCACATTTGATCCCTGGGTCAGGAAGATCTCCTGGAGGAGGGCATGGCAACCCACTCCAGTACTCTTCTCTGGAGAATTTCATGGAGAGTCAGACACGACTGAAGCGACTCAACACACAGGCCCATGGTAGGGAATGACCAGATTCAAAACTCTTCAACCCACACCTCACTCCAGGTTCTATGAATAAAGTAACAAGTAGTTATGCTAAAGAAGGAATTCATAGGGCCTGGACTCCATCTTAGGCCTGTTCATGCTGATCATGCTCGGCCACCTTTCCAATGGACTCTGAATTCTGTGTTTAGTGCCTATGAAAACAACAACAGAAGGATAAGACCCCCTCCAGACAGGGGAACCTTGAAAATCGTATCTAGGCTACTCATTGCCTAAGAGAAAACATACACTAATCACCCCTTCCTCCAGACAGGCCATAATTTTTTCTGTATCTTTTGGAGTGTAACCTTGGGTTTATTGATTACTGGCTAATTGTTTGACTGTTTGAGCACATAGCATGTGAATGATGGGTTACCGGGATTGTATTTTCCTTGGTTTATGCAAGTCTCAAGGAACTGGGGGGGGTGAGTTCAGACACATGCACATGGGGTATAAAAGATTTTCACAAATGCTGGTTGGGGTCCTTGGCTAAGAGGAGACTCTGCCTTGGGCCCGCCGGTATAATAAACTGCACTCCACTATCTGCATTGTCCTTCTGAGTGAGTTTGTTTCCCAGAACGCTTGGCTACAACAACACTGGCACTTCAGGCCAAACAGGCTGACCTCCAGTCTAGACACTAATCCTATCTTATGCTACTCTGACCATCTATATCCTGAATTACCTGTTNCCTTGGGCCCGCCGGTATAATAAACTGCACTCCACTATCTGCATTGTCCTTCTGAGTGAGTTTGTTTCCCAGAACGCTTGGCTACAACAACACTGGCACTTCAGGCCAAACAGGCTGACCTCCAGTCTAGACACTAATCCTATCTTATGCTACTCTGACCATCTATATCCTGAATTACCTGTTGTTCTCTCACCAGCCCTGTGCCACCCTACTTCTGTCATGTCACTTAAACTGTCCCTCAGCATACCAAGTTGCCAAGCAACAGTCTTAAAACAGTCTTAATGTCTAAAATGTGCTAAGGTGATTCTAGTGCATATGGAGCACTGACCATATTTTGAAGAGCAAACTATGAGCCGTTATCTGGTTGATATTAATGAATGAAACTTTCAACTGGAAAAGTGGCATATTTATTTAGTCAGGTGCTGCTGCCCTGAAAAGTTTTGTTTTGTTTTGTTTGTAACTTTACAAAGTGTTTTGTTAACCTCTCCTCTAACTTTGGAGGGGAAAGTTTTTCTTACACTTGCTGCCTAGTTTATATGTATCTTGCCAGTGTAAAGTTGCTCATACTTATTTGTTATTATCTGCAAAGAATTACAAGAATGTTATAAAAATAGCATGATAAAAAAAATACCTACAGAGTAATTCTGAAAGTAAACTTAGTTATTGCTCCAAACAAATGTTAACTTTAATTTTTAAAGACAAAAATTAGCTTTGCCCTAAAATGCAATTTAAAGTGACACCTTGAGATGTCTAATTTTTTAAAAACATAGCATGATGCTTTGCTTGGTAGAAAGTTACCAGGAAAGTCCATTCAGTTCAGTTCAGTTGCTCAGTCGTGTCCAACTCTTTGCAACCCCATGAATGCAGCACGTCAGGCCTCCCTGTCCATCACCAACTCCAGGAGTTCACTGAGACTCACGCCCATCGAGTCAGTGATGCCATCCAGCCATCTCATCCTCTGTCGTCCCCNTGATCTCTGGTTCCTCTGCCTTTTCTAAAACCAGCTTGAACATCAGGGAGTTCATGGTTCATGTATTGCTAAAGCCTGGCTTGGAGAATTTTGAGCATTACTTTACTAGCATGTGAGATGAGTGCAATTGTGCGGTAGTTTGAGCATTCTTTGGCACTGCCTTGTCAACTAGCATTGATTCCCCAATCAGAACTCCTCAAAGATTAGTTTTTGCTTGTTTGTTTTAGTTTGCTTGCTTGTTTGCATCTTTAAAATTTTAAAAATGCAAATCTCAGATTTAAAGAGTCTAAGTGAATCATTTTAGCTAAGTAATCCATAATTTTAAAAACCTCTCTAGAGGAATAATCAACCAGATTTGGGAAACAGCAACCATTAAAAATGTATTTCTTAAATTAATAGCCTCAAAATATAACTTAGGATCCCATACACTAAAGTGCATACAACACACACACACACACACACACACACACACACACACACACACACACAGATTCCGAAGCTCTTTCTGACATTATTCCATCAGAATATCAGTACATGGAAGCTCAGGACTACAGGAAATGGAAGCCCAGGGCTACAGATTTAAAGATTTCTTTTTCTGGTGGTTCAATGCATGCCAACTTTGAGAATTACAGCACTGCTTATAACAGAAATTGTGTTATTGAACAATTGATTCAATGTTTTTGTTTTCATGGACTTAGTGTTTTAATGGAAAAGTTTAATTCATTGATTAGAGAATATGATGCTATATTAAAAACAGACAACCAAAAAAAGAAGTGCAATGAAGTATCACTCTCAGAGGCAGAGCACTGAATTAAAGGGTAGGAGAAGGACATCCCATTTTTAATTCTGATACTAGCTAGCTGTTTGCCTCTTGCCATTTAACCTATCTTCAATAACTGTTGCCTAATCTGGTATATGAGCTTATTATGTGAATACTTTTCTAGGCAGCATGTATTTTTCTTGTAGCAGTACCTGTTTTACAAATAGAATCTTTTCAAATAGAACAGATAAAAGAGAAGTTTCTCTCATTGAAATGGGGCCAGAATTCTCTAGGCCAAACATAGAACCATTTTATACATGTTTAGGGGTCCAAAGAAAACAAGTGAAGAACACTGAACCAGATAATCTTAAAAATTTTTGTCCAATTCTTATATTGTGTATTTGTATAATTCTAAAGAGAAAATGGAACTGATTTTGTCTTCTTTTTGTAGGTCAGAATTAATCCCCTGGAAACACAGACTAAATGTCTGAATTGAATTTCCCTTGAATGAGAAAACTATGTCCTGGACATTTTCTAATATTTAAACTAAAAGACAACAATAAAAATTTTATTTTAAATAATTGAGTTAGTGTCATGAAAAGAAAATTCCTAAAATAGTCTCAAGTGTTACACTGTATAGCTTTTTTCTACACAGGAAATACCACATGTCCTTAAATATTTTTTGCCATATCCATTTAAAGATGCTAAATGAGCCTTGTTAGCTTGTGCAGTGTATCAAGTGTCTTTGTTTCACAAAATCAGATTCATCCTTGTTTTCCACCAGTCTAAGTCTATTGTTGGCCTAAGAAAAATAGAATGCTGGATACTTTACCAGCAAAGATAGCTTTATCTGTGATCAGGAGAGAACTGCAATTCGGGGTCTCCAACAAGAAGGAGCCATGTTCAAGTTCTTGCACAGCAGGGGAAGAACACTTTTATAGAGAGGGAAATGCAAAAAACGAAGATCATGGCATCCCTTCTCATCATTTCATGGCAAATAAATGTGAAAACAACGGAAACAGTGACAGATTTTATTTCCGTGGGCTCCATAATCACTGCAGATGGTGATTGCAGCCATGAAATTAAAAGATGCTTGCTCCTTGGAAGAAAAGTTATGACCAACCTAGATAGCATATTAAAAAGCAGAGACATTACTTTGCCAACAAAGGTCTGTCTAGTCAAAGCTATTTTTCCGGTAGTCATGTATGGATGTGAAAGTTGGACTATAAAGAAAGCTGAGCACTGAAGAATTGATGCTTTTGAACTGTGGTGTTAGAGAAGACTCTTGGGAGTCCTTTGGACTGCAAGGCAATCAAACTTGTCAATCCTAAAGAAAATCAGTCCTGAATATTCATCGGAAGGATTGATGCTGAAGCTGAAATTCCAATACTTTGGCCACCTGATGTGAAGAACCAACTCATTTAAAGAGACCCTGACGCTGGCAAAGATGGAAGGTGGGAGAAGAAGGGTACAACAGAGGATGAGATGGTTGGATGGCATCACCAACTCCATGAACATGAGTTTGAGCAAGCTCTGAGAGTTGGTGATGGACAGAGAAGCCTGGTATGCTGCAGTCCATGGTGCTGCAAAGAGTCAGACACAACTGAGCAATTAAACTAAAACTGCAGTTAGGATGTAAAAGTGAGTCACTCAGTCATCTTCAACTCTTTGTAACCCCATGGACTTTTTAGCCCACCAGGCTTCTTTGTCCATGGAATTCTCCATGCAAGGATACTGGAGTGGGTTACCATTTCCTTCTCCAGGGCATCTCCCTGACCCAGAGATTGAACCCAGGTCTCCCACATTGCAGACAGACTCTTTACCAACTGAGCCAGCAGGGAAATCAGTTGGGAGGGGGTTAGAGTAAACAAAGGGAGCATGACTTTTCACATGGAGCTCTGCTATTATTGGAGAGTGTGAGAGCTCCCCCTTCTGGTCTCCCAATTGTATTGGTATTTCTATTTATTAAATGTTTACATTATCAAACCAAGGCTGTGATTGGACCAGCTCTTGTGATTCATATTATGATTGCAAGGCACGCTTTAGCACTTACTGTCAATACATTTAAAAAAAAAAGGTTATTTTTAAATAAAACCTAGAAATTACAGGGCACACTTGGGGTCACACAGTGAGATCATAGATACACACACACACACACACAAGCTGAGAAAGAACCAGGAAACTTCTGTTCTGCTTTTACTGTGGTCAAGGGTGGAGCCTAGGTTTTCAAAGGCTCACTCTTTATTGGTGAATTTAAAATGTAGGAGTGGTATTTAAAGCCTGGTGAGAGAAAAGAAACTGAGCCTAAATGGTTAGCTATCAAAATCAACCAAGAACTCTAAAACCAAGGACCCCCAGTGTGGGGAGGAAGCCTGGCCCTTTATCTAGTCCTGTCACTGACTCTCTAGAACTGAACACTTTGAAATGGATACCTCAGCAATCAAAGTTTAAGTCAAACATTTGCCTTACAAAAAAAGGTGAAAGAAAAATTTAAAAAAACTGTCAGGGCTTACCCTACAATCCTGAAGCTTTTAACAAGGAGGGCTCTGATGAGTTCTTTGTTAACCTCGGGCACAAACACTATACTATTTGACCCTCGAACAGCACAGTTTGCAGTCATCAGCTGTGTGACCTTGAGTAAAGCATTTCATCTCTCTAAGCTTTGATTTTTTTCATATATGAAATAGAGATAATACCTAGGTTGCTGTCTTGTAGGAATGCATGTTTTAAGATTAAAGGTGTGTATATATACATATGTATATATATATAAACAACTATATATGTATATAGAGAATTGTTTTTCTAGGAACAATTATACTGTTATAAAAGTACACTGACTATACACCGTTATATATTTCAGGAACCATTACACTGTTGTATTCCAGGAACCATCATACTAATATTAGTCAATAAATCTTAACTGTTGCTATTAAAAATAACAAAAACAAACCAAAAGCAAAAGTACCATGCATGAGATACTGTGTTTGTGGCTTAACGTTTTCAGATGTAAGTTAAATAAGGATAAGTAAAGCTTCCTAAAGAGAACTTTCTAGTGGAGTCTTCCTCAATTTAAACTTTAAGAGATCAAACATTGCCACTACACCTTTCAGAAAAGGAAATCAAATAGGTTCCTTCTGGAGTCAGAAACATCTTGTTTCAAATTTCAGCCCAGTATATAACCCCTTGCTGTGTGACCTTGGGCAAATAATTATTTGATCTTGATCTCAATTTCTGCACTTTGAAAAGCAAAAGTCAAATAACCTTGATAGAACTGAGGTGGGCAAGAGTGTAATTCAATTAAAAATTCTCACTGTATAAGGCAGTGAAGGATACAGAAAAGGTACTCTGTAAATGTTGGATTGCTCTTATTCCTTTTCTGAAACTCAAAATGTTTTGCCTAGATTCTGGGTCTTTTCTCTACTCATCAGTGGATCCTCTTTGTCCTATTAGAACTGCATTGGTTTACCTGGCTCTTAGTCATTCACAGATGCTTTTTTGTGTGTCCCAAAATAGTTTCCATTCTAGTTTTCCATTTCAGTATATTATCCAAGGATTAAGTGTCAAGTAATCAGAGATAAATAAGAGAATGAAAGACAACACACACACACAATCCAGTAGAGACTACTGAGCTAAGTAGAAGCTTTTGCCCTCAAGACATTCCCCCACTCCCTAGCAGAATGTTGGTACAAAATTGTGTACAGATACACTAAAGGACTGTTTGAGGTAGCAGAGAGAAAGATAAGAAAATTACCAAATTTAACTGGTGTCTACATGAAAAATAAGTCTGACATAATGACTGCTTTTTGTTAAAAATAGGTTTCTGCTCTTTAAATGGGTAAGATAATATAAAGAGAGTTATAATGATTGTACCCAATAAATGGGTCCATATCCTCTTACCTGACAGTAATACTCTCAGAGCAGTTAGCAAAAACATGAACA